>BMAW01014416.1:240885-295223 GCA_019974015.1 Nephila pilipes
TGAGACCTCATCACCCGTAACTGAATGTTTTAAACACGATATATGACTCATTTGTGAAGGATCCTATGGTGTTTCAATATGTTTCCTCTATCAGAGTAATTATTATTTTTCCGAAGGGTGAAATGATAATGGCGTCGTATCAACAGTGCTTAAACACCAACAGACAGTGTACTGTTGTACAAATAAGTTCCATTAATTGATAACAAAAATGAACATGAAATTATTCGATTGTTCTCAGATACATGTGCTCACAAAGAAGTTAAGTTTTAAAGAAAGTTTCTGATAAATTTAATTTTAATTTCATTAGAAAAGAAAGCTTTTTCATTTGCACATTCCGTGCTGAGGAAACTGAAATGAAAACACATAATGAAATCAAAATCTGATTAAAAATACAGATGATCCATATTTACGCATTGAGTTAAAAGAGTTTAAGATAAAATGTATATCGACCACACATTTGACATTCCACGATAAAAACGTGTAACACCCGGTCGACCCGGGCGTTATCTTGTGCCATCACTAATATCAATTATTAAATACTACGGCACCAATAATTACAGAACCACCAAAAACACTTTCACAATTTATTATTATATATCTACTATGACATCAATAATAGTGCTCTCCAGGTTAAGTTTACTAACGCTTTAATTCAACCCACCAATAATAATCTAACAGCTTCTTACCAATATCTTTTATCAACTACAACTCCGAATCTGGAACAACTGCTGAAAATACTAGAACGAATCTTTATCCGAGTAATCTATACTCGGAGCCTCAATACTAGTCTATACTTCCACCTTCCTCTTATATAGCACTTATATTCCACCTCCTCTCACTACAACGCCTCTCTGATCCTCCTTCAGATGGAATTTATATAATTCTCAACTCCACCGCTTCACTTCATTCCTAACTGCTTTACATATTAATGTTCTTCATCACGTTTCATTTTTGGTTGGGCAAAGGTTGTTTAGCGAAAGCAATCAATCTCAATTGAAAGTCCCCAAGGTTAGTGAAGAGAAACCGCGAATAGCCCAATGTCACAAACTGATAAAAAAACTTAGAAATTTAAGCATTTCTTAAATTTCTGATTTTCACGAATTTAACAATCAAGAAATATCAATTCTTCTTGGTACCATCTATTTTTATGAGGTAGTTATTTGTCGCATTAAATTAACATTTCGTTGCCTTCCGAAAGTTGTTTGGGTGTACCTTATAGGGAAGGAACAAAAATACCTGCGAATACTTCACAATGAGTGTTATTACGAATGAATAAAATATTTTAAATCATTCTTTTTTTAATTTAGAGAATTTTGGAATCGATCTCATCAAGAACATATAGATGAAGACATAATGTCTGAATTTGATGCAGATATTTCGTTCTAAAATAATTGGTATAAAAAGTTAAATCTCCTTGGAAACCAAATATAAAATATAATTAGAAAATAATAAGCAATTTCAAAGAAACGATTTATGAAGATGAGATCACTTTTTAATACGATCATTTCATATTTCATGAACAAAGATTAGTTCTAAGGAATAATCTTTCCTAGAATATCATAGAGCGTGTTACAGTTCATGAAGAAAATCTGAAGCAAAATATATTTTTTTTATATCACATAGAGCCATAATACGTACTGATAAAGATGATTGTTCAGAAATTGGACTTCATTTTATACCAAACACATTTCATCTTTTGTTCCAATTTCTAACAATCCATTTGCATTTATGGCCGATATAAAAATTTCCTTTTGAATTTCGAATTAGACGAAAACAAAAAGAACTTCACAAGAGTTTTTAGGATATTGATCCAGCAACTGCTTTAGGAAACATGAAGTTTGATATTTCTCGTATATGTAAAGTTTTATTTGGAGTAAAATTGATCACAATCTTTCTTGTGGTACGATAAACCACCATCAAATAAAATACTTGGATATATTTTTAAGCATTTAAATAGTTCAATGAGATATTTAAAGGAAGTAAACATTCCTCGATATTGCTTTCAAAATTCTTTGCCCCTAATACTATAATTATTCGAATGAACTGCTTTCCAAATGTTTCTAAGAAGACGTATTGGGTTCTTTTTTGTCTATTTGCACATAGATTTTGAAAATGGAAATGTTATTTCTGGTTTTGTAGCATCGAAGAACATAGCAGCTCCAATGATATCTCATTCAATCTTCAAATTGGAACTCATTTGTTCACTCGCACAATTTTATCCGCAAGAATAAGCCATGAAATTCAAACTGCTTTTAAACTCCCTATTAGTCTATTTATTGGATTCACTCGTTTAAAACATGTTTCTGTATTAAAGGGAACTTAACAGACACAAGGTGTTTGTAAAGAATAGAATATAAGAAATATAAAAAGGTAAAACAAACCCAAGGAATGACATAATTGTGTAGAGAAGGATAATCCCACTAATTTAATAAATCGGGTTTATTCTTCAATTAGCTTTATATAAATGATAAGTAGGGGCATGAACATATGTGGTTCATAATGAAGGAAATATGAATGCCTAAATCCTTAGAACATCCAGTCAAAACAGAAATAAACATCGATAACCTGGAGTTTAAGAAATCGATTGCTCTAAATACAACAACTTCAACAATAAGTACTTCTGTGGATTTTTTCCTGAAGATCCACACATTATCTAGATTGTAGATGCTGCTACTATAGCGCTGTAGTAAAATTCCTACATTCTGTTTCTTTAAAACTCATTTCTATCGTTTGAAAAATGACAATAGCAGTTTTACTGAGCTTAGCTTGTAAATATCTCACGAAATCGTCATTTTAATTATTTCAGTAAATTTATATGTTTATTCACCAATAATAAAGTTCAACATGTCTCCAAAAAGCAATTATTCATTTGAAAGACTTTGGATCTTGTAAATTAGTGATCCATAGATCCTTATAAATAAAATGCAAATTTACATCTACATGCCTATTTTAAAAAAAAATCATAAGTATGGGTTTAATTCTTCTCTGGGCTCTTAGGATCAAACTAAAATAAGATTTAATGTATTCGATGCAATATATATCAGCGATGTTATTTAAGGAAAAACGGATTTGCATGCAGAGGGGTGTCTTTATGATTCGTGGAAACCAAAGAAAAATACAACATAAAATTGAATACAAAAAATAAAAGTACATCAACGAAAACCAAAAATACAAAATAACTGTAATTATTTTTATATTGTTTTTAAAATGGTAGTTACAATATAAAAAATGCATGAACATTTCATGACTCAATTATTCGAAAATAACTTAACAAAATTGAAGTACTCACCTGTAGGTTGGAAGTACCGCTTTTGCAAAAATATGGATGCTTTTCGCAAAACTCTGTCAAATTGTTTGGTTCCTGACATAAATGAGGATATTCTAAGCAAAATTCCCCTCGATTAATGCTAAAATAAAAGTGTATCATTCTCACTGTAAAAAATATTTATTTCAAGAATAACTGAATCATAACATATTTAAAAGAAGAATTTGGTATTTTATGAGAAATCTTACGAAACTTTAATATTCAAAATAAATAAATTAAAAAGATTCGAATTGCTTTATAATTGAAATAATACTATTTTAGCTTTCCAAAGCTTAGGTCTAAAATGTAATAATAAATAATTCAGTTATTTTCAATTTAACATATGGTTGATTATATGAAATTAAAATGCTCTCTTTGAGTATTAAATAAATTTTGTTACTAATTTTCTTTTAACAAAATCGGTAAATATTGGTAAAAATTTATAAAATAATGTTTTACAATTGAAGAGGAAATGTAAAGTTTGATTTTAGTTGAATCAAAATTAAGTCATTAAGTATGGTTTCAATTAAAATTAAAACTATTTTTGCATATTTTTTTTGTGAATTATAGCATTTCCATTTATCTGAAAATTTACTTGTAGAATAATTAGTATGTCATAAAGAAATTTTCAAAGTATCTCGGTTTTGCAGAATTAAAGTAATGGAACATAAAGTCGTATGAAAAATGGTCCCTAATAGTTTTTAAAATGCTTTTTTTTTTCATTGAAACATCCGCATTTTTGAGGAAGTTAAGTCTCAGGAACTGAATGTCTTCAACAATTCCTCGAATAATATGTTTAATGTAATTACATCATTACCTAAATATAAGCATTTAGTAATAGTAGATAAAATATACTTAAATAATTACTGATAATAGTATCTTAGCCCAGATTTAGAAAAATATCATTAAAATAAAAGAAACACGAAAACTTAATCATTCTTATTTTTTATCCTCTCCTTATTTGTTGCATTTAATGAGAATCAAAGTCCTTACCTTCAAAAATACTTTACGAAATTATTTTTGATATTAAAAGAGATAGCGTGCCATTTATATTATTATTACCATAAACTCATGTCTACGTAGCATTTCAAAACACGTTCCACCTCGAAAACTAATATGATCCATAAACAAAAGACATTTGAAATTTAAATATTTAAATTTGATAGAAATTCGAAAATTCATTTTAGAGAAATTATTGTTAACAGATTTATGGAGGAAAAGAAAAGTAGCGAGGTGTTCGATCTATATTTGTAAAAAAGCACGAAGGTGGTTTCAAAAGTAACCTTTTTGATGATAAATGGAGTAACTAGGGTGAATTTGAGTAACTTCTTTGTGATGTTACTTATTAAATATTGCAAAAACGTATATGGCACAAATTCGCCGGTTTGTTTTGGGTCAGCAGCCATTTTCTTCGAAAGCTGATTTATAACTTCAAATTGCCGTCGTTATTTTAAGTAGTCAACGTTGATAAGACCTAGATTAATCATCATGCACCAGTAACTGAATAAAACTATTGGTTGCTTCCAACGAACTTCCTTCGAAGGATGTCCAAAATGGTCTTATTAGCTGGAAGTTAAATAGACAATTTTTTCCGATTCGAATTGAATCATATTCATGGACTTCCTAAGAAAAGGGAAAATGATCAACAGTCCATGCGATAAGCGAGAAAGGAAAGTTTATTGGCGCAAGAGCCAGATATGTCTATGCTGCGCCAAACAAGATTTATCTGTGGTCTAGACGAGAAGAAATTGAAGAAAAGACACAAATTGGTTGACAAGAAGGAGGGTGTAAAATAGAAAAGGATCTCTAGGATAACTCGGGGTTGAGTCCATACTTCAAAAAGTGACAGTTATCCAAAAGCACTTTTCACTTTCTAACATTGGCCGTGATATTCTAGCAGTTAAAGTTGTAAACTCGCAGCAGTCATTATTTCCGGCGAGTCAAAGGCTCAGACTTTGCATACGAAAAGACACACCGTGTAAAGGTGGGGATGTATTTTAAATTTTTCTACATCCATGTCATCTCGATAGCGTGGTGTGGAACTTTCGAGAGAAAGAAGCAAGTTTTGTTTCATTCTCGCTGTATGACTGAGGTTGAAAATTACGAAGTTTGGTGATACATAGTATTGTTTCCAAGAGCAAGGTTAAAGAACAATCAGTTAAATCCCTATCCTAACACGGGTACTTCTAGAAACACCTTCGTATATTATAATTTTTCCTCAAGTCTCAAACAAATTATTATAAAACTTATAACGAATGCCACGTTATTTTAAAAAAATAAACGATTAATAGTTTTTATTTGCACAATTTTTACGAGTATTCTGAAACCACTAATAATTTATCATTTCCATGATGGAGAGAGCAAATCAAAATTTTTATTTTTTAATTACGCTGATTTTAATGTTCGTCTAGTCATAAAATTAAATTTATGCATATAAATAATAGAAGATAACAATAACGTGTTTTATACAAATCCAAATGTTTCATCGAAGAAAATTAAATTTTCCGAAATTGATCTCAATCAATTTAATAGTGTTATTTTTTCCCATGATATCCACCACATATTTAAAGAATTCATTTTGAATGATAATAGTATATATGGGGAAAAAACTCTCTATTTCGATACACTGAAAGTGGTGAAAAAATATGGATTTCATCTTTTAATACACTTCAAATGTTTACCAGACTGGGAGAAATGAGAGAAAAAATATCGCTTTAGAAATATTAATTCTGTTAAACATGATGGTAAAATATTTTAATTTTGAATAGTACTATTTAACATATCGTTTCATGAAGTTTTATTTCGTTCATACAAATAATTTAACTAAATTATTAACTATTTAATTCAGTATTTTTTTCTATATTATTTCACTTTTGATTATCGACTTTTTTTCTTTGCTTAATAATTACATATACAAAACTGAAATAAAGCACTATAGCTTCACTCATTAAAAATACGAAACATCTCTATTAATCTTTGTAAAATATATTCGTTTTTCCCTAAGTACAAATGCAGAGGAATGAAAAAAATTCCGATTTCTATTTACGATACAATTAAGCTAATTTTCGCATACTTGAACCACATATTTGGAACAATATATAATGTATATATTACTTAATAAAACACATTCTTACGGATTGGTATTGCATAAAGTGATAGCAGGGTTTATAAAAACTTCAGGATATGCGAGCTCTATGTGAGTTGTTGTGGGATACGTGAAGTAGATCTCGAGGAATTGTGCGGACTGCCAGGAAAAACAAGCGACGCAGATAATGAAGATGGCACCTTTGAGCATTTTCCAAGTAAGACGCATTTTCCAAATGTTTCTCTTGTTTAATTCGCTCTTAGGCAACTTAATAATGGAAGGCGGATTCATCTGTGGTGGAGTCCTTGTACTGGTTTCTGTACCTAATGACTGGTGAAAATTAAAAAGGAAATATTTCACAAGCAAGAACTGGAATGTAATATCTTTATGATGCAAAAACTTCAGTCAGATATCCATTTTTGAGCCACTAATTACGCATTTAAAGTGCTTATCTTTAAACTAAAGGGCATCAGTAATACATTTTATGAAAGGCTGTAGGATAAATTTTAGCGTTCCATTAATTAAACATTTGATTCACTAAATTAATTTTTACTTTGTATTAATCCTTTTTACCTATACAGGGCAAAGAAAATTGTAAATGCGAATAAACCTGTATGTCAAAAGAACACTTAATATAAAAGGAAACGTCCGGGCAACTTGAAATATTTGGGCCAATTAAAATTACTTATCAGGTAAGTAGATTAAAAATCATAAGATCAAAATTATATATGTTAACGCTTGCATGCGCTATCACCGCGCCACGTGTAAATGAGGAGTTTGGTAACTGTGATTCTAACTGTAACTGAGACAAGAGCGGGAAGCGCTCATCGCGTGGATACGAGTGAAGTGTAAGACGAGCTATCTGTGAAGGCACCACGTGCAGGTGTCTTTTGTGAATTATTAAAGAGATATTTTATACAGTCCACTAAGTGAGTACTTATTGTGCAAAGGACCTATGGAACTTTAATATTGTGTAGTGAAAAATACATGTGGTCCGAATCGCCGGAGTGCAAGTAACGGCATGAAACAAAAGTTTCTAAGTGCTATATTGTGTTTAGTGAATAGAAGTGAGTGATAGTCTTCAGTTGGTGATACAGATTAAGTGTGTGATATTTTCTATGGATTAAAGTGCCACATCAGTGCAGAAGTGACCGCTTTAAATCAAAACATCGATCCAGTTTTGAGGTGAGAGAAATTTCTCTATTGTGTTTTCTTTGCTGAAATTTAAAAAAAAACCATGTCTATAATTAGGAAATTAAAAAAAGACGAGTTAGCCCTCGTGGCTGAGGAATTAGGTTTGATAATTCCTGAGGGAGCAAAAGTTGTAGACTTAAGAAATATTATTGAAAATTGTGATTTGTACATTAATGACATTGAATTCGTTCAAAATATCGTTGATTATGTTATTGAGGAAAAGAACTCAATTAAGGAAAGAGAAAACTCAATTAAGGAAAGAGAAAACTCAATTAAGGAAAGAGAAATAATGAAATTAGAATCAGAGAAAATTAAACTGGCTCAGTTAGAAAAGGAATTACAATTAGAAAACTTTAAAAAAGAAACTCGTCAAGATAGGTTAACTGATATAGATACCTTAAACAGAAGTACTGAAAATCTAATTAAAAGTGTAAAAACTTTAACGATTTCTGTGCCTACTCGAGTAGAATCTTATAATCTTTTCTTCCAATCAATAGAAAAAGCATTTAAAACAAAAAATGTGCCGGAAGAATTAAAAGCGGAAATACTATTAAATATATTAGGAGAAAAGGTATCAAATTTAATGGTTTATATGAAAGAGGAGGATATCAATAATTATGAAAAACTTAAATCTTTAATATTAAAAGAATACCAACCCACCCCGCAAGAGAGTTTAAATCAATTTCGCAATGCGCAAAAATTACCCAATGAAAATTTTGTACAATTCGCGTCAAGGTTATCTGCTAATTTTGAATATTATTGTCAATTGCGAAAAGTAAGCGATTTTAAATCGTTATGTGAATTGATTGTTTCGGATAAAATATTTAGTGACCTTGATAAAGAACTGAAAACGCACATAGCAATAAAAGAGGGTGAAGGGTATTTTAAACCGCAACAACTTGCGAGAGAAATTGATATTTATCTTTCTTCCAGAGAGAAATCTAAATATGAGTCATCAATGAATGGAAGTAAAAGATATCCAATAATAAATAAAACAAAAAATCCATATAATTCAGGGTATCAGAAAGGGATTTCAAAAGTGTTTATTTCAGAAATAAAAAACTATAAATGTGTTATGTGTAAAAATGAGAAGCATGCGTTATATTTGTGTCCGCGATTTAGGATGCTGTCAGTTCAAGATCGCATTGAAATACTTAAAATAAATAATCTGTGCTTCAAATGTTTTGCTTCAGAATGTTGTGTTAAAAGATGTTCGAGTAGAAATTGCTTTTGTGGAAAACCACATCATAAAATGATTCATTTTTCGAGAAACGTCGACAACCCTAAAATAGAAATAAAAAAATCTCAAAAAACGTCTGCCCTTGAAGGTCAAAATGAAGAATTTATGAATGTTTCCCTCCCTTCCTACGAACTCAATGAAAATATTGTAGCTAGCAGTTTCGCAAAGAGCAAAACAAAAAAATGTTTTATTGAGTACTGTTAGAGTTTTGATTAAAAATAAAAATGATGATTGGGAAGAAGCCAGGTGTCTGTTGGAAGTCAAACATGTTTAATAAGTTCAGAGTGCGCTAATCGTTTGCAACTTAAAAAAGAAAAAATAAATACTTTGATCTCGTGTTTAAATGATTCTTCAATGAATGTGAGTGGATGCGTTAGAACTACTATAGCGAATAAAAACAAAAGTTTTCGCAAAGAATTAAAAATGTTAATAGTTCGGAAAATTACCGATTTAATTCCCCAAACAATACTTGATGTTAATGTTGAAATTTCAGATTCAATTCCGTTAGCTGATTACAATTTTAATGTCCCAGGAAAAATAGATATTTTATTAGGAGCAGAAATTTTTTATGAACTATTGAGGCCTGGACAAATATATACGCAAAATTCCCGTTTGCTCTTACAAAATACAGTGTTTGGTTATGTGGCTAGCGGTAGTGTAGATCAAGTTAGTGACACTAAGGTTCATTGCGGATTAATCCAAGAAGATGATTTAAATATAACGTTAAGGAAATTTTGGGAGATAGAAAGTGTCGAATCAGAAATATATAAAAGTAATGAACACGCGATTTGTGAGGAACATTTTGTTCGTACACATCGGAGAAATGAGGAAGGGAAGTATATTGTCACAATGCCCCTTAAAGAAAATCCTTCGTGTTTAGGAAATTCTAAGGACATTGCTCTCAGAAGACTCAAATCGCTGTGGGCTCGTTTATCCAGAGACACTGAATATTTAACGTTATACAAAAGCTTCATGAGTGAATATTTGAAACTTGGCCACATGAGAGAAGTGGTGGAAGAAAAAGAACCCGATGTAGTGTACTATGCCACACATCATGGAGTGTTAAGACCCGAGAATACAAGTACAAAATTGCGCGTTGTATTTAACTGTTCCACACTGACCACTAATGGTAATTCGTTGAACTCGTTACAGTACAATGGTGGAGTCATCCAAGATGACTTATTTTCGATAATGATAGGGTTTAGAAAGCATGTGTATGCTTTGACAGCTGACGTGAAGATGATGTATCGAATGATACTCATAGAACCCAGTCAACACAAACTTCAAAGAATTTTGTGGAGTGATACGCCCAATGAGTCACCTAAAACTTATGAGTTAGTTACAGTTACTTATGGAACTGTGAGTGCTCCTTATCTGGCAATGAGGACTTTGAAACAATTATCCATTGATGAAGAGAATAATTTTCCCATTGCATCACCTGTGTTGCGTGACAATTTTTACATGGATGATGTACTATGTGGAACTCAAACCTTAGAGGAGGCTCAAGAGTTGCAAAAACAACTTATAGTTATTATGCAAAATGCTGGAATGCAACTTCATAAATGGTGCACAAACCATCCAGAACTATCACCAAGTGTCGATGGAAGTTATAATTTTTCAAATCCAAGTGAAACCAAAACCTTAGGAGTGTCCTGGAAACCAGTGGAAGACTGTTTTTCCTTTCGAGTCAAAGTGGAGCTTGGGACTTCATACACAAAAAGGAGTGTGCTGTCAACTATTGCAAGATTATTTGATCCTTTGGGACTGCTTGGTCCAATTGTATCTAAGGCTAAAATATTCATGCAGAAACTATGGCGCTTAAAAATTGATTGGACTGACACACTTCCAACTGCAGAGTATCAAGAATGGCATAACTTTTTGGTTATGTTAGAAAACATCAATAACATTGATATTGAGAGACGAATTGTGATTGAAAAAGCTACCCAGATAGAAATCCATGGTTTCTCTGATGCTTCAGAACGTTGCTATGGAGCAGTGATTTATTGCAAGTCTTACAGCTCTACTGGTGAAACTATGGTTAGATTGGTGACTAGCAAATCTAGAGTATCGCCTGTGAAAAGCCTTACAATCCCAAGGCTGGAATTGTGTGCTGCAGTCTTACTATCAAAGTTAGTGAAAAGAGTCGTTGCTGCAATGAAACTGGAAACAACAGTATTCTTATGGAGTGATTCCATGATAGTGCTTTCATGGATCCAAAAGGATCCAATGGATCTTAAAACATTTGTGCAGAACAGAGTTGCCATCATTCAAGAGAACACATCCATAAACCAGTGGGGTCATGTGTCATCTGAACAGAACCCAGCAGATATCCTTTCACGGGGAGTGGACCCTGATAAATTGGTCAACAACAGAATGTGGTTCAAAGGTCCCACGTTTCTACATAACAGTGTTTATCCTAGGCAAACAATCTCTGTGTCCAAGGAATGTGAGGAATTGAAAGCAGAACTTAAAAACTGTCAGTGTGACGAGTTTAAAGAAAAATTATCTGCTTTTAATGTGACTGTAAATAATTTTATTCATGGTATTCTTAATTTGAGTAATAATTATATAACTGTTCTTCGTATTTTTAGTTATGTTTTCAGGTTCATAAATAATATACAAAATCCTTTGTATAGAGTATCTGGACCACTTGAAGTAAATGAACTGAATCATGCAGAAAGTGTTTTAATTAAAATGGTTCAAAAGGAGGAATTTTCAGCTGAGATTAAGTGTCTCAAGCAACACAAGAGTGTTCTTCCAAAGAGTAAGTTAAAATCCCTAAATCCATTCTTAGATGCTGATGGAGTCATGAGAGTTGGAGGACGCTTGGGTAACTCAGGTTATAATTTTTCTAAGAAACATCCTGCTATTATGCCAAAAAATCACAAATTGACTTTATTAATTATTGATTATATTCATGTTAAATATTTTCATGTAGGTGCATCAGCATTACTTAGTTATGTGAGAGAAAAGTTTTGGCCTTTAAGTGGTAGATCTACCTGTAGAAAAATTGTTCATAAATGTATAATTTGTTTTAAAGCTAATCCAGTTATTTCATCTCAAATTATGGGTGACCTGCCTAGAGACCGAGTAAGACCAAATTTTCCATTTAATTGTGCAGGTGTGGACTTTTGTGGTCCATTTTTCATAAAGTATAGAAATCAACGTAAGGGTATTTTACATAAGATTTATGTTTGTATTTTTGTGTGTTTTGTTTCCAAAGCTGTCCATTTAGAAATGGTATCAGACCTTAGTTCAGGGGCTTTTATAGCCACATTAAAGAGATTTATTGCCCGCCGTGGTAAAAGTGCTAAATTATATTCTGATAATGCCAAAAATTTTCAAGGTGCGAATAAGGAAATTATGAGACTTCATAAAATGGTTCAGGATCCAGACAAAGAGTTGGCTGCTTTTTTTGCTAGCGAAGGTATTGAGTGGAAATTCATCCCACCTAGATCCCCAAATTTTGGCGGACTTTGGGAAGCTGCAGTAAAAGCCTTTAAATATCATTTTAAACGAGTTGTTAGTGGTGCTAATTTAAATTATGAAGAATTTTTAACTGTAGTTACGCAGATTGAAGGAATTCTAAATTCGAGACCCCTCTGTCCTTTGTCTGCTAATGAAGATGATCTTGAAGTTTTAACCCCCGCGCATTTTCTGCTAGGACGAACTATAACTGCTATTCCTGAACCAGATTTTTCAAATACAAATGATTCCAGACTTAAAAATTGGCAAAGATTAACAAAATTAGTACAATTAATCTGGAAAAAGTGGCATCGTAATTACTTAAGTCAGCTTCAGCAGCGAAATAAGTGGAGATTTGAAAAAAATAATGTTCAAATTGGCGATTTAGTATTACTTGTTGAAGATAATATGCCAGCACATAAATGGCTACTAGGCAGAATTATTGATGTATTCCTTGGAGATGATAAAAAAATTCGTGTAGTTCAAATAAAAACTCAATTTGGTGTATTAAAGAGATCTGTCTCAAAAATTTGTGTATTACCTGTGTCTAAATAATATATGTAAACATATCTATTTTTCTTATTGATAATTGTAAATATTAATAGTGTATTTCTTTGAAAGTATTGCCATATTCATTAATTGTGTGCTGTGTTAAACTGAGATTTTCATATAATTTAATAGTGTTCTTTTTGCTTGTTTGCTGATAATTATTCAATATGTATCTTCAAATTTTGTGTAATTTGTGAAACAGTGTTTTACATACAATGATTGAATGTTTAAACATGTCAATGGGGGTCGGTATGTTAACGCTTGCATGCGCTATCACCGCGCCACGTGTAAATGAGGAGTTTGGTAACTGTGATTCTAACTGTAACTGAGACAAGAGCGGGAAGCGCTCATCGCGTGGATACGAGTGAAGTGTAAGACGAGCTATCTGTGAAGGCACCACGTGCAGGTGTCTTTTGTGAATTATTAAAGAGATATTTTATACAGTCCACTAAGTGAGTACTTATTGTGCAAAGGACCTATGGAACTTTAATATTGTGTAGTGAAAAATACAATATATATATAAGTGTGTGTGTGTATTATAATGCTTACATATAGCAAAAACTCCATACATTTCTTGAACAATTGGCTTAATATCATGGATAATTTGGGGCAGAATCTCATTCCAAAATTGGCTGTTTTGAACCAAAATGCTACAATACGTTTACAGTAGAATCCCTCACATGTTCGGATTTACGAAAACGAAGTTGCTGACCCGCTTGCTGGGGAAGGTAGCGAACTCACAACTGCCCCTTCCACCGAACTGAGAATTTCTAAGGTTCACTCCCTGTTTTTGGCAAATATAAACACCACTTGGAGGACGCGCCCGAACATGCTTGGTATGCTTCTGAATCCCCTGGACTGTCTTTGCAGTGTTCTTGTCCAAAACGTGCTGAGACTACTCTATCTAAACTTAGTACTGGTCATATTAAGAGTATAATTTTAACGGAAACGAGAAAACTTAAACTATTTGCCGTTGTTCCACCATTGCTTCTCCTTCTCACATCTTAAATTGTATTGTTGCCTCTGAGTTGCAGCTGTTGAATGAGGGGGGGGCAGTTTTTGATTTTAATTGCGCGACATGGTCTCCTGGACTTGGTTTATTTTGTCTAATTTGTCTAAGCCAAGGGAAATAAGCAACAGCAACAACAACACACACACACACATATATATATATATATATATATATATATATATATATATATATATATATAATATCATCATATTTAAAGCATAAATTTAATCTGGACAATTGAAAGTTTATTGAAGAAATTTCAAGCGCAAAGAATAATGCGGTAAATGTGTGAAAATTATAAAATGGTAATAAAATGATCAGAGTTGTGCAAAACCTTCAACTTCAACAATTTCGTATTTATCAATTTCACATGACAAGACCCAATATTTCAATATTTTTCTTTCCTCTCCTAAGGTGGATAACCAGTAGTTCAAGTGTTATGTTCGGATCCGTAATTGTTTTTTTTTATTCATACTATGACATGTTTCATTGTATGAATGTTGCTTATGAATGTGAATAAAAGAAAATAAAAATATATACATTATACGAGAAAAAAAGTAAATGATTCGAAATCTATATAACTTGATGATTTGCAGATATGTTAGGAATGAAACTGGACTCCAACCGAAATAAACGAATCATTAGGATACGCGATCATTGCTGATATTTATAGTGGATTCGTTGTTTCGGATTTGAGATTCTTACAATTGTATGAATGAATTTTTTTGTAAAATCTGACTAAATTAAAATATATATTGATATATTTCAAAAAATTTAATTTTGACTCGTGAAATAAATTTTCCGAAATTTTAACTAAAATTTAATTTACTGCAGGAGAATTTAATACCGAAACGAAATCGTGACTCTTCTTAAATTAAGAAATTTTGTGAAAAGAAAAAACTAAAGATTTAATAAAATTATTAATATATAACGTATAATATTTACTAATTCAAAGTAGAGATTGGAACAATTCAAACATATCTAGGTATTCGAAGTACTTTATTCTCTTAAATTTCCCCTTTTGGCTATTTTTATACTGCTTTTTAAAAATAATACAGGAAGAAATTCAGCTTAGGAAAATGAAACTGTATTGCAAGATAAGGCTATGAGAAAAGCAAACAGAAACTGAACTACTTAAGTTTTTTTTAAATTCGGGACAAATAAATTTTATTTTGACTGTAGTCTTCAGTTAAATCTTTGATAATCCTATGACGTTACAATGCTTAACAATAATTCGTTGAATATGCTTGGAAAATTATGTTATTTGAAAAAGTATTTGAGTGGGGTAGTATTAAAAACTGTATAAATATTTTTCTTAATGAATGAATATTATACAAAATTGTATATTATTCAATAAAACTGGTTAAAAAAGGAATTTCTGATCAATTTATGAATATGTAACAGTAACGCATACAATGAAAATTATATGTATGGTCTTTAGGATAATTTGTTAACTCGCGATTGGTAACGCCAGCCAAAATCTAGAGAATAACACGGTGTTGTGGGTTCGTGAAATATGAAACTCATCTCTAAAATGAAGGTTTGATTTGGTTTTATTAATGTCGCTCTAAAAGCAATGAGAGGGGTATTTGCGATGGACCTCGTAATTTTGAACCTACTAAAATGAAGAATCATATTTTTTTGTGATACTATTTCAAGCAATCCCATACCTTTAATACAGATCAAGTACTGGAGTGTGCATCAGTGAGAGTGAACATAGAGGGCACACATAGTGTTTTCAGACTGTTTGTGTTAAGAAATATGGAGATTTGATTTCTTTAGGTTGAAGATTTGTGAGGGCATAGAATTTGTGATGTTATGTAGTTTAGTTTGAGCATATTCAATGTTCCTATTAAAATGAAATACAGTATAAAATCATTTAAGCATGTAATTTGAATTTTAATGAACTAAAGCTTGCAAGCATTCTGTTTCACGCATTTTAATCAATTAGTTAAATTAATATTTAAAGAAATGTAATAGGAAAGGTCAACAAATTTGAAGAACACTTCAAGCTAGATTAGCATGTGATAGTTTATATAATATCTATTTATATTGTTACGAGCATGCAATTAAAAATATAAAAATACTTTTACTTAAAAATGTGTAGTAATAAGTTTCGAAGTGGTTTTCAGAAAAAACAAAGTATAACTGTGTTCTGAGAATAATACATTTATTATGCGAAATATACTCTATCTTATTCAATGAATTTCTTCAATAGACAGCCAGTTAACAGAATCCAGAAGTGTAAAAATGTTTAGTCATTTGACACAACAAATCATCAATAAATTTTCTTATTTCGTACACTGACTGAAAGTGTTCACAACCCAAGACATTGTGCATCGACCAAATTAAATGACAGCCTATGGAGCTATACACTAGGTGTTCTAAAATTTCCCAGCCAAGAGATACTAGATTGTATGGGACTGGTTTTGCATCATGAGACCTTGCGTTATCATGGAAGAGTTTCAAGGTGCAAACCGTTGAGAGCAAATGTACATAACCTACCGACTTCCGAGTTCAGTCACAGTTGTTGATGCTTTCATTGTTCAAGAATTTAAGTTTTACCTGCTTCCAAAATTTCGTAAAAGGGCATACTCTTCATATAACACCACATATATAAAAGAAATGTTGCAGTAAATGATGTCTTTCTGGGTTGAAGTTGTTGCTTCGGCGGGATTCTCCCAATTTTCTTTTGTATTTGAAATTGTCATAATATATCCATTCTTCATTCCCAGTCATAACTTTCCAAAAGAAAGTTTTTTTTAATTGTTTTTTTGCAGATTCATTCAAAATAAAATAAGTTAACCCATGTTCCCCTAGCTCAGTGCACGTTACATCCATCCTCCTGCCTTTTGAATGATTCCCATTGCATGTAAGCAGAGACATCTTCATGATACACCTAGTTGTTCGCCAAGCTCGTTTTGTTTCTAAATGCATCTCCTACGAATTAAACCTGCAAATATTAATGTCTAGTCTTGAATGAAGCGTCTCTTTATTATTGATCTATCTCCATTTTTAAAATGTTGAAATCTAATTTCGCACATATTTTTGATACGATTTCCTCCTCGAGAACAGATTATATTGATTAACAAGCATTTGCAGCCCTTTTCCTTCGATAAATACGTAACGAATGCACTAACAAATAATGATCGCACGACATCTATATCCCTCGAAATTTCAAATTTACTTTCACTTTTTCGTAGCACCTTCTTCGTTTCCTAATTCAAAGCGTGATGCTGTTCTGATTGGATATGCAGCAGAAATTACTCAAAAATCGCTTTAACTCGTTCGCTCCCAGCATTTCACATGCGATACGCTCGCGTTTGCTCTCCTGCGCCCAGCGCATCACATTAGATACGCTCCAAGAACGTCTGCTGCAGACTAACGTATCACTAGAGATAATAAGTGTTATAATTCCCGAAAGAAATTAAGTACTTTTAAAATGTTCAATAATTTTTTTTTCAATATTTGTTTTTTGCGTATTATAGTACAATTTTTCATAATTTTTATAAGATCGGTTGGATATTTTCACATGATTTTTTTCGGTTCTACCTTCTGGAAGTCATTGCGAGTTTTTTAAGCAAATGAATATGAATTTTTATTAATTCATTTCCATAATAAATAATTACATTTATATTTATATGATTTCAATAAGTTAACTTAAATATTGCTAATTTTTAGATATTCAATAATTTGCAAAATATATCATCCTCCGTATATATAAATTCAAATGTGCAATGTATAACACTATAGAATTGTCAAGAGAAACTATAATACCAGCGTAGTTTGCTTTGTGTGAAGATATCTATTTCAGAAAAAAATTAACCTGATTTTTGAGATTTATTCAAAGGAAAAGAAAGCACTTAATATTGTAAAACTTGATATCTCTGATAATGAAGAATTCGCATAATAAAGTACTGTTTTGATCTCAGCTGCAGATAAATGGGTAATGAGGCATTAGCTACCATATGTAATTTGATTTTATTTCCAATTCGAATCAATCTCCAGATTTGAATACTCTATTTTAATTCTTATATTGACATTCCACATCCATTTCCGTTCCAATTTCCGTTTCCTCTGCTTTTTACATCTTCATTCATCGGATTTATAGTTCTGCAAACACCAACACATATTTTCTTAATTGCAATAGTTATCTTTCTTCTTCCTTTGGTACAATACAATAGAATATTTCAAAGAATGGAATAAATCTACTAAAACAAAAAAATATAGTATATAGAAATAGATACTTCTCAGTTTTTTGTTCATATTTGAAAACAGTGTGTAATTAACGCAGTAAAATAGTTAATGCTCTATTTAAAGCTATTTGGAATATTGTTAAATTTCAAGAAAAGTAAAAATTGAAAGAAAAAAAAATGTTTCGATGTAAAATAAAGTTTAGAGAGCAAATTGGAGATTTTGGAAACTTTTAAAATAAGTCCTCAGATTATTTGAATAGCTGCCAAGAAAACTAAGGCTAAGGAAATTAAATTATTGCTATACAAAACTGTTATTCAGACAGAAAAATTGCGTATTTTTGACGTGCATCCTGTTGTTTATTCTGATCCTCTTATTCTTAAGCAAGTGCTTAGAAGAGACTGTGGTTGATACCGTTGTAATTTTAATAAACTTATGATTTTTTTCTTATGGTTAATGGCAAATGTAAAGTAGGTTAAAACATGTAAAAGGGAAAAGAATTTCGGTACCTCTCTAATATATCCCATACTATTTAATAACCGTTTGTTTGAAGTCCATTCAGACAAATTTGTTTTTGAAAGACTTCGAATCTTAGACATTAACGATTTTTCATTTAATCTATATTTACTTTGTTTTTGAATACGTATACAAACCACATTCATCTAATTATACATTTCAGAGGGACAACAAAAAAAAAGATTGCGCCGAATACGAAACTTGAATGAATATATCACCACCTGGTCAGAGAAGTCAAAAATACTTAAGCTCAGTCTTTTGAAATAAGTTATCATCATGGGAAATGAATGTATTTAGAAACAATATACTTACAGGATATTCTTGGTCTCCCAAACTAGCTTTAAGTAGATTATTTAGAAATGCCGTATAGGACATTCCATCGCAATCATTATACGTTTTTGGAACAGTTTTCACCATCATATCAGATGCAGCAATTCTTACGAATTACATCCTATGATAGGAATCACCTATGATCCAGTGAAAGTATACATGTGATTTATTCCAAAAGTAAATAATTTTCTCTGTAACGAATGGAAATGTTATCATTACATATGAAAGGAATCTAAGTCTAATTAAAGCCCTCAAGAACTCTTGATGAAATATGAATAATTACTTCAAGGGTGAAGAATGAGATTTCTATATGATCAGGCTAGTTACTTTTTTCAAGGTATTTCAATACAATGGAATTTTTAAAGAACTATTACTAAGCGATAACAAGCTCATTTAATAAGCCTCTGCTTTTTCCCATTTGTCCATGGTTTCATCGTCTGACTAACTTTTTAATATTTCTCATTTCCATTTTCTTCTCTAAGCTATAATTCTAACAAATCAATCATTTAAAAAAGTTAAATTTTATAAAATTTAAGCAACAGTTTTTTCGTGAATGACTTTTAAATTATATATCTGCACATATTACGCTTACAGTTCGTAATACTTCATCTTTACATCCCATATACAGTCGAAAAGCCTCTTCTTTCAACTATTTATAAAACTGATACATATAATCTTCAAATTATGCGTTAGATTTTTCTACGACCATCTAGATTTATCTAAAGATTTAGGAAGTTTATGATATCTGACGCCCAAATTTGTAATAATATCAACCCAATTTTTCCAGTCCCTATTTTCCCCAGTGCTTATAAAATAGACTTTCTACGAATAATAGATGCTGCACAGGGAAGGCAATAATGCAAGAACTTTCTGCATAACAATATATAATTAGAGATGATACATGAAATAATACGAAAAGTCCATGTTAAGTATCTGTCTAACAATCAATTACGCAATTTTAATATATATGTATATATATATATATATATAATTATTAATATTAATACCAGTCGACTTCACACGAGGAAGAATGATCGGAAAGCTGGAAGAGGGGTGTAGTTTGACCAGAATAGTTAAGAAGTTCGGAATAAACAAAAGCGTCGTTTTTCTCACTTGAAAAAGCATTCAAATCATATATACAGCTGTCAGATAGGTTGGTAGTAGTAGCTCTAGAAAAACAACTGAAGTGGAAGATCGATATATCGTCTTTAGGAGGAAAAGCGCCCGATACCAGTCAGCAAGTGCCACTGCTCAGCGACTGTGTATAGAGCGACAAGTGTAGCTGTTTACTGTTGCCAGAAGCCTTCACAAAAGTGTACTATATTCGCCCAACGTATAGAACACTTCCTCTCTTTAAAGTTGGCCAACAGCGACACCATTTAGAGTAGTGTAAGGAGCACAATAACTGGACATCTCATCAATTGATTCGTGTCCTCTTTACTGATGAGAGCCCTTTCAGTACCAGAAGCGATTCTCAACTCCACTTGATTTGGACAGAGATCGGGATACGGATTCATCCCAGTAACAACACGGAAAGAGACAATTCCGGTGGTCCTGTAGTTGTCGTGGGGGGAGGAATTTGCTGTACGAGCGGACTGAGCTCCACGTTTACGACAGATGTTCTGTAATCGGAGATCGCTAATCTGAGGAGGTGATCATTCCACATGTGCGTCTCTTCCGAGGTGTTATTGGACCAGACTTCAATTTTAAGGATGACGATGTACAGCCACACCAGACTGCTGATGTGCAATAGTTATTGGAAAGTGAGAATATCAGTTGAATGGATTGGCCAGCGTTCTTCCCTGATTAAATCCCATAGAACACGTGTGGGACGTTTTGGAGAGATGTCTTACGGTTCGACTAAGCCACCCAGGGAACATTCAACTACTGAAACAGATGCTGATTGAGGAATGGGTACTCTTTCCTCTAGAACTGTTGTACAATCTGTTGCCGAGTATGGAGAGGCGGTGCGAAGTAACCATTTTAGAATGGGGAGAGCACATCCCATACTTAGGAACATCTACTAGTTTCTTCCTCTTGGACAGACAATCATGTGTACTATGAGTTCAATAAAGCCTTTTTTGTTTGATTTCAGGCAATATGCTTAATATTCAATTTTACTCATCATTGCTTTTGTAATCGCTTAAGTAAAAAATGTTGCATTTCATTTGTGAATATCATACCTCTCAAATGATCTCTTGTGGAGTTATGGTGATAAAAGCACCTATTGCTTAAGTTGTGCCCACCAGTGTATGTATAAGAAGATCTAATGCTCACATTAATGCTAAAGTGCTTGGATCTTTTGTATCAGCTGGGACTCATATCTCAGTTGGTATAATTATAGCTTATAAATGCGGATGAAATGTAAAGTGTCTTCGGAGGGATGCATTTATTTTAAACAAGTTAAAGTGTAATTTACCTTCAGAGCATATCAAACTGAACGATTTAAATTACTTATATTCAACAAATCTTGCAGTTCCCAAAATTTCCGTTTCGAAAATATTTGATTTAATTATAGAAGTGAATTATTTGTTTATTGTTAGGACAAATAGTTAAATCTATCAATGATCCAATTGTATAAAACGCTATTTTTTGTTGTGTAGTAACGAGTGAAATGAAAATCGAGGAGGATGCTTTTCACCAATTTATTTCATATCAAATTAGCTTATTCTGTGATGACAGCATTGAATATCCACGTGCTTCCTGTTCTGTTACTCATGATAATTCCTACGTTTCACCTTCTGTTTTAGACACTACTTATAATGATGGGCCTTATATAAGAAGACCTGCTAAGCATCTTACTCGAGATCTTTATTCTTCAGAAAATGTGAATAGTAGGAGCGTTTAACCTGCTCCTATACCATCACCTAAATGGGCTCTTTATGGACTTATGGGCACCTAAATAGGATACGTTTTCAAGGGTAGTTGGGAATCCATGGGTAATTGGACAGTCTTCTTCACACGAGACAGCTGATATGTCTGATCAACAGAACTTTTCTAAAATGACCAGTGCCTTTGTTTGCCTGCCATCTTCATCTGGCGCCAGTGCATCTAGTGGCAATATTGTGCGCAACCGATTACAGAATGGAGATGCACCTATCAAACACTGTCCTCCATTAACAAAATCTAACATTAAACAGACTGTTTCAAATACTGTTTCATCTTCGAGAAATTGAAGTAAAGTTTTTGAGAGGACCATTGCTTTATTGGAATGGTATAACTGGGAATATTTTCCAGATTAACTACCCGAATCAAGATTCATGAAAAGGGCATTGATTGAAATAAAACCATAATCTCCATTTAATTCCATTACTATTATTACATATAATACAGTTAATGATTTATTTGAAAATGTTTCGTTGACTTAAATCGTAAATATAATGTATTGTTTAAGATACCTTTTCAGAGGAGACTAAGTGTCTCTTCTGTTAATAATGTTCCAGCAAAAACCTCGTTACCATTTTTAAGTGCAAAAGAAAGACAAATAGCTTCAAAAATTGTTAGAATTTATGTTCAACCCTTGCATTTTCAGGCAGGTATAGAAAAAATTAACAATGGTATGTTTGTTACAGTAAAAAATATTATTGCTTTTGTGTGCCTTTTTCTCGACGAGAAAAGTATTTTACGTGTGGGAGGTCTTATTCAGAACTCACAGCTAAGTCTTAATGTTAAGCACCCAGTAATAATGTCTGGTAAGCAAAATTTATCTGAACTGATTGTTAGACAGTTATATGTTACTTATCTTTATGCTGTTCCAAGTTTATTGGCAAAAATTTTGAGAAAGAATTATTGGATTGTTAAAGCAAGAATTTTATTCGGAAAATTGTGCGTGATTGTATTGTGTGTCATAGATTTAAGGCAACATCTAATAAAATATTAATAAGAAATTTACCCAAACAAATGAATACTTAAGAATATCAATTGTGAAAATGTCTCTCCTTTACCTTTATTTCAAGAATTATTCTTGATAGGGTAGGAATATGTTTGGACCAGTTTGTGTTATTGTTATTTTTGTCTGCATTTCATGTACGTATATTTTCAATTTCTTTTATTTTCATTGAGATGAGTGTTGCAAAAAATATTAGCCTTGTCATATCGCAACACTATCTCTCAATATTAGCTTATATTTAAATCAATTGTATTTTTATTATTAACTGCGTTTTTGTATGTTTTATTTATGTATTATGTTCAGTTTCTGTATCGTCTGTATTAACACATATTCTGTGTAATATAAGTATTTCTTATCCTGTTCCCACGCTATCAACCCAGTATTTATTTATAACTCGTTGGCAACTTCCTCTTTTTGTTTTGAACGAGAACTGGGTTTTGCGGGAGACGTCATTGTTGTACTTGTTAACCACACACAAGCTGTTGGCTGTCATTAAAATAAATTGTTTGTTACAATATTTATTTCATCCCTGTGCCGATTAAACGTAAAAAAATAAGTGTTAGTAAGACAATATTTATGATGATATAACAATATTTATGAGAATATGAATGTTACAAATTGTAACCTTCAGAAACTTATTTAAAATTTATTAAAACTAAAACCCTATTAAAATTGCATAGCTAATTGAACAAATCACTAAATTATCAAAGTAACGAAAGGAAAAAAAAATGTAAAAATAACTTCCTAAATCGAAAAAAAATTAAATATCACAATTAAATTATATGAATTGGATATGAATTATGCTGAAATACAATTGTGCATAAAAATTTTAATACAAAAATATATGAAACAGTATTTTCAAAAATTACTGTCTAGTTAAATATAAATCTACCCAAAAAAAGCAAACATCAAAAGAAAAGAAAAGAATGAATGAGAAACGAAAATGTGGAGATAATGTAAAATAAATACTATTCTATACCTTAGAATGAAAAAACTGTATTTAAACACAGATCCACTCAACACATGTTAAGTAATTACAATAACAATAATAGCGAGGGAGGAGTAAGAACCAAGAATAATAAAAATTTAGAAAACGTGCAGAACTTTAAATTACATAAATGAAAAGAGTAAAAAAAGTACATGTTAATCAAAGAAAATAAACAAAAATTAAAAAATAATGTAATCATATTAAAACATTCTTAAAAATTATCAAAAACTTAAGAAATTATAACTTTTATATCTTACAATATAGTAGTACTCATCACTATAGCGCGCATCGAACAAAGCCTAATATAATTATTATATAATCGACAATCTATTGATACATTGATTGTAAAAAAATTAAAGTATTTACTAAAATAATGAATTTTGTGAAAATAATTTTTAATTATTTCAAAATCTAAGCTAAATTATTTTTATAAATTTAACAAATTTTGCAATAAATAAATTTAATTAATTTAGGGAATCCAAGAATGAAAATTCAAAAAAAAAAAAAAAAAATTAAAAAAAGGTGGGAATGATAAAAATTTTTAATATAAAAAAAAAAAAAAATTTTGGAAAACAAAAAATAAAAATAAAAAAAAAAAAAAAAAAAATTCTAATAAGGTGCGTCTGATGAAGAGTTTTAATATAAAAATAAAGAACGATTAAGGAAAACCAAAATTTCTTAAACAAATATTAATAAAGGAATAAAGGAAAAGTTGATAAAAAAAACTATTTATGCATATGCTCATACATACTTACATGAGTACATACTCATACATATACTGACATGTACATATATATTTACGTAATACACGTACATGCATGCATGTATACAATATTGAAAAAAATACAAATACTTTACTTTCAATTTTTTTTTTTTGATCATTTTCAAATGCTTATTTTTAAAAATAAGGGGTAATTATTATTAATATTAAAGTAATTAATAATTCTGTTCTAAAAGATAGGAATATATAAATAGCTAATAATAAAGATACCTTATTAGAATAAATTATAATTTGTCTCTCTTGTAATAAAATTGGCTGCTATCCACAATTTTATATATTGCTTTTCTAAATATTTAGTTTCATAGTTCCTGTTATTAATTTGCATTAGTTTTACCATGTAAGATAGAAAAAGTAATTTAAGTTAATATTCGGAACGATTATTTTGAATCAAAACAATTAGATCATCAATATATATAAAAATAATAAAATTATCTCTGAAAATATAATTACGTTCATAAAAGTGTAAGTAGATACTAGCCTAATTATTACTTGTTCTTCGTCTTTGTGGAATAACTTTATTTTGTTTAATTTTCTTATCTTATGACTAATATAATTTTCTCTAAGAGCAATATTTATTACATATAATAATTTATCAAATAATAAATAAATTTATTCTTATTCCAATGCTTACAGATAATTAACATTGCATGACGAGATCATGTATGCGTATTAAATTAAAGTGGTTTTCATAATCATAGGTATGAATGGCATATATACTTGTTTCTTTTATTTTCATTAATAATATTCAAACAACTTTAAGTTATAGTAAGTATTTTAAAAAATTTGTATATAATAGAAGCATTTCGTTAATAATTTACATGCTTTTGTATTACAAGTATTGTTATCATTATTGACTTATATAAATTTAATAGGTGTCTTTACTGAATTTTAAAGTAATAAATACCTCATAATGTTTAAATTTATTTATTTGCAAAACTTTTTAATATGTCTCTAATTAAGTTGTTATTATGAATATCACTAATGTGTTTCCCAAATATTTATTCATTTGTACATGCTTTTTGATAATTAAATTGAAATATTTGCACACATTTTTGAATAACTATATGTGACCTCTTGAACATAACAACTAAGGAAATCTTTTTGTATATTAATTTTTTTTAATAATATTTGGTATTTTAATCCAATATTTAGATTTAAAATTTACATCATCAATCTCTTTTAAATCGTTGTACTCATCCTCATTAAATCCTCCAGCATGGAAACTATATTGAACAGCAATTTGTATATTAATAAAAATATTAACCACGTAAAGAATCAGTTTTTAATAAAATAGATATTACACGAGAGGAAAATTTGAAACCATGTACTCCTACTCTTTAATATCTCTCATTGTGCTATGCTTTACGATTCGCAAATTATCAGTAATGACATGCTTATGCTTTTTATTAATGAACTCTTTATATTCTGCGTACAGTTGCAACTTATTTTATTCTGATATATTTTCTCTTATCATTATTAAAAGCATATCCTCCATTTTTCCATTATATAGGTTTTTAAGTGACATATTTTTATTTTGAAATTAATTTCTTGGGTATATATTATAAGTATCATTGAAATTTATCTTATTAAAAGAATCATTCATTTTATTCTCTTTTTTGTAAACTGAATTTTACAAAAATATTGGATAGTTATAATAATGTTTAATAATATGTAAAGATTGGCTTGCTGTTTTTTTAATTTCTAAGATTTTTTCAAAGAACGCTATTTTATTTTTCTTGAATTTAAAAAGTAGTAGTTAATACAACCATTTTCAAAGATATATTAATTAATTTGCAAATCTTTTTTGCTATATAAATTTTTTTAGGTATTTTTAATAAGAATTTTTCTTTTTTGTATTAAATTGTTTATTTTCAATATATTTTAAATTTTTGAGGAAATTAAACTCTTTGTGTAATCATTTAGTTTTATATACCCTCCAAATAGAATTTCAAAGGCTAATCTAAAAAAACAGTTTTTTTCTCGCTGTTCGCGTTAAAGATGTAAACCCGTATTTAATTCAAATTCAAGTGGATATAAAAATGTAGCACTGAATTTCCGATTATATTCTACACTATTGTTAGCAATGTTATAAGAGCTTTAATATATAAATTCTTCGTAAGTTCGCAAGTTTAATAATCGATAAAATATATTTCTTTGGAGGATATATTTAAAAAATCTATAAACTATATAATTTGAGTGAAGAAATATTAAACTGTAGTATTGAAACTTAAAGAATCTCTTAAAATTCTTAATGCATGACTTACTCTTTTATTGCGATCTTCAGTACAGAACAGCATACATTTTCCAGTTAAAGGAGGTATACCTACTTTATTTAAAACTGAGGAATAATAAGTTAAATAACCCAAAAAAAGAAAGTATATCTAGAATATGAAAATAAAATAAATATTTAAAATTTGAAAAATAATTTTGTTCTCAACACATTCCATAAAAGTACTTTAAAACTTATTCATTCATATTCAAATTTATTCACATATTTGATAATCGATAAACTCAGTATTCAAATCAATTCGTGTATATTCATGAGGCCCTTACCTCACGCACATAGTTTAGTATTAGAGCAGAATTTTACTTCTTATTAGAGCTTGGATATTACAAAATAACAGTTGTTTTATTTCCCTTTATGGTTTATCTTAAAATAAAAATGAACTTTTCTTTTAACCTTTATCAAAACTATCAAAATATTTATATCAAATTCTAAAAGAACATTTCAGCAATGAATGCTAGACTTGATTTGCGAAACAAATTAAAAATACGCAGAATAATTTGCACAGCCATAATATGAACTATTTCATTTCCACGCATACCAATACAATCCATATCGAATACAAAATTTACTAAAAGTAACGGAAACAAAAATAAAAGCAATTTTAATATGGATCAAAATATATGACGAAATGTGCTTTGCTTTACTAATGGCAACAAGTTATAAATTTTGAAATTGTAAAGCAAGTGATTTTCGCAATAATCAAAAAACATAAAAATTATTTTAATTTTTTTTTCTGAAATTTAGAATTATTCAGTGGAATATTGATGAAAATCAACCTGTCATCGACATATGCATTGTAAAATTTCGACATCATCGCAGTAACAAAATTGTTCGAATAAGTTTAAATTATGTATAGTTTAAAAGTTTTGAATTGTTAGTAAAAGTTTTTATATTCTTTTACGCATATATTGGTGTAAAGTCAGAATTGTAGGGAACATTTTATAAAATTCCAAATAGTATATTGAATGCATCCACTTGTTATAAAATTTTTTTATAACTTTAATATTTTTAACTGATTACGCACTTTTAGGTACTAAACATTTTCTTAGTTATTTAATTGCTCATTTTGTTTCCACTTCCAAGAATTACAAGGCCTGTTGGTCACGAACCTCGTAAAATGACTCGGGTGAGAGCTTGAGACTCAGGTCAGAGAAACTGACGACACTCGAGATGACATTTCCCACTCCAAACTTCCATAGAGGAAAGGGGAATTTGAAACCTGATTAGATTTCGAACACGACCTATTTCAAATTGTATTATTTCACTTTGGTATGAAGCTAGTAAAATGGCATCAATTTCATTGTTATTCCTTAATTTGAATAAAGCAGTCAGTAAAAAAAGAGTGAATTTTTCATTATAAGGAAAACAATGCAATTAGGGTTGATTTGAGGCGAAACGCTCATTTACGCTAAAGAAAGCTACGGTAATGAGCAAATATAGAGATTTAATTTCCTTGTTAATTAAAAATAATAAATACAATCATACTAAATGCTTTGATACAGCGAGAACTATTTTGATGACAAACAACATTCTTCAATCACACATTCGGAGGTTCTCGTAAATAATGAAATTAAAAGGTAAGAATATTCTGTCAGAATATTGATCATATTCTTTTATCTTACGTGTATAATATCCAAAGCCTGAAATTTCGAAATGATAATATGAGTTTTTAAAATTAGAAATACTTGTTTATTACTGAAAGGTCTTATATTAAAATGTTACACACTTTTTTTTTTAAATTACGTACATAAATATATATATATATATATATATATATATATATATATATATATGTGTGTGTGTGTGTGTGTGTGTGTGTGTCAGGGAAAAGACTACGACGTAAAGAATTATCATACGTGAGATTCCATGCATGGGAATAAAACGGAATGTTCAGGTGTAATAAAATGCAATACAGAAAAGAAGATTCAAAAAAAGAAAAAAAAATGTATAAGAGCTTTAATTCGTTGAAATAATGGACAGAATACGAAATACTTCTTCAAATCGGCAGTTTCGATACAAGTAAATGACAAAATAGTATTGTTTGATTACGATGCAAGATGTTTAATATAACGTGGGGTTCCTTCATAGAGGTGAAACTGCTGGACATCTGTTTCATATGAATACTATGTGATTTTTGATAAGACTATGGAGAATAATATTCCACTTCTCAAGATGGGCAGTTTCGAAATTCCTAAAATAAAAGAAGGCCTTAAGCTCCTTGTTAAGTGATGCCTGATTGTGTCTCTAACATGCTCGATCATACTTAGGACCGGAGAACATGAGGGCCGCTCCATATTCTAAATTGTTTCAGCTATAAGAATGTTTCTATCCACGGCTAATTGTACGTGGTCTGGCTTATCATCCATTAAATGAAAAGGTTCTCTAATGTCTGTAACATAATGTATAACATAAGGTGTCTGTTTCACGACTGAATTCTTTACAAGCATCAAATTGCCCTGCCGATCGATATGCAGTTCCGTACATCCACCTGTATAAACTTCAAGCCATATCAACTAATCACCACGTCTGTAATATAAATTTTAACGAAGGAATGTGAGAAGGTTTCTAATGTTTCATTATGTCTGTAACAAGATTCCCGGGCTCCAGATGAATCGGGCTGGATTGTAAACAGCACTTTACTCCAATTCCGTTGCTACCTACCAGATATTCAGAAGCCTATCTTCTTCGGACTGCATGGTGTCTTGAGCTCAGCGATATAAACATCATGTGCCTACGTGCACAGAGATGACTCTGAAGTGGTCTATTTTAATCTATTTGGTTTAAAATCATGAGTCCTTCTGCATAAGCAACTGCTTTGTATCTCAAGAGCACTGCCTGTTCTGTCTCATAGAGCCCTTAAAGGAATATATCTGTCATCAGACGCTGTCTAACATATAGACGATCTTATAGTGGTTAATGTTTAACATTCTTTGTTTCTAGCAATTTATTCCACTCTTTGCCACTCAGAGTCCACTTCACTTCTTAGTGTTCGGACAGATTCAGGTCTTTCTATAATACGCCAAGACATAGGTTAAGGTAAATAAAGGTGTTGTGACATTTTTAATTCACTGTTTCTCAGATCGAAAGCTAAACAATAGAATTTCACAGTTGAGACAGCGAGAAAAGAAGCTTCTACGAAAACCCGTTTTTTGCACGTTTATCCTTCTTTTTTCTTACAATTTGCATACGAAAATTCCTATTTTTTTTTTGGCTGCACTATAAATCAATCCAGTCAGGACCATGATCACACGATTCTTCCTTCATGCCCCACAGTATGGTATATCGTATTGCGTGCCACCGAGTTCATGATCACGCTGGTGTGATTTAAAATTGGAACGTTTTATTAGAATTTTAACGGTCATTAAAATTTTAACAAATTAATAGTATTCATTTTTCCAAACATGTTTCTTTTATTTCCCTTATTTTTCGGATTCTCGATGACATGTAACATTACATTTACAATGTGGTTACGAGAGGTAAAAAAATGTTTATTTTTAAACATTAAATCAAAAACATGTCAAAATCGCTCACAAAGCTTTGATAAATTTTTGTATCGAAAGCAAAAAAGCACTTAAATATTAATCTCATAATGAAAGTCGTGGGGATTTAAAAAAAAAAACGTTGCACTTATAAGAACTCTATTAGTGCAAAATCTTTGGAATACCTTAAGGTCCGTTTACTTCTTAAATTTAATTTACAGTTTCATCAATTACCGTTATGCGTTTCGCAGGTTCATCTCCTCTAGAAAGACGTGAATTCCTCGATCATTTCATTTTAATAATGCAAGCGAATGAATCTTTATTTTACCAGCAGCTTCCAGTAGTGGTGTTCTCGGTTCATTCACCATTCATCAAAATAACCCTATTTTTGTCGCAAATGAGTTGAAACTTGAACATGAGTATGAGGTAAATGTTCGACTGGTAAGTAGAATAATTCGTCAAAATTTCTCTTATTAATAATTACCTAACGATAATGCATACAATGTACATTATATATATATATATATATATATATATACATACATATATAATGTACACAACTGACCATTAAAATTCCTACACTAGAAAAAAATGCAAACACCTGTATTTTCCCCATCTGTAATATATGTAGCAAGACTTTCAACATCTTTTTTATTTAATATGACTATATTTAATGAGTGAGTATCGCCTTTTTCACATTCAAAATGCGGAAGTTTGTTTTTTTTAACATTAATTCGAGTGAACATCATTTGTAATTTTTAATCCGATATTGCGCAAATAAACTGCTGTTTGTAGAAAATGCAACACCATGAAGGAATCATCAGAATCAAATGAAATTCGCAGCAAATGTCAATTATAGGATATTATGCAAATTAATAAAGTTTCAGAACCATCGCGCGTGCGCGGCGCGCGCAGCGCCCTCTGAATTGATGCTGAAAGCGTATAAATAAAGTGCTGTAGCGGGACGTTGAAAAAAGTCTATGATTATTTGTTAGTGGCAAACGTTTAGTGAGACCTGAGTATGCCTCCACGACGGAAGAATAAGAAATTCAAGCAACTTACGGAGTTTGAACGAGGGAGGATAATCAGCCTTCGAGAAGGAGGATTTTCCTATCGCGCAATAGCAGCTCGTATGCAGCGGAACAGTTCCACAGTGATGCGAGTTTGGAAGCAGTGGACCGACGAGCACCGAACAACTCGAAAAACAGGCACTGGACGACAGAAGGTGACGTCAGAGCGCGATGATCGACACCTGCTCCGCATGGCGGTGAATGATCGCACAGCTTCCTCCAGGCAGCTGGCAGCACGTTGGTCTACTGCTACAGGTGTACAATTGTCGGCTTCGTCAATTCGTCGTCGTCTGCTGCGCCGTGGATTGCGTGCAAGGGTGCCTTTATACAGGATTCCCCTCACGGCGAATCATCGACGGCTGCGTCGGCAGTGGGCTCTTGAGCACAGAGACAGGCGAGCTGATTGGCACCAAGTTGTCTTTTCAGATGAATCACGCTTCAATTTGTGGACCCATGATGGCCGTGTTCGTGTTAGACGTTATGCCGGTCAACGCTGCCTTCCTGAGTGTATTATTGAACGACATAGTGGTCGAACACCCGGAGTTATGGTCTGGGGTGCGATTTCGTATCATGGACGATCCAATTTGATACGAATTGAGGGTAATCTCAATAGCAACAGGTACGTCCGTGAAGTGCTACAGCCCGAAGTCGTTCCTTTCGTTCAAGGCATCCCTGGAGCTATCTTTCAGCAGGATAATGCACGCCCACATGTTGCGCGGACTGTTCGAGACTTCTGTTCAGCACAACGCATGCAACTTCTTCCTTGGCCTGCTTATTCACCGGATATGTCGCCTATTGAGCACGTGTGGGATATGGTTGGTCGGCGTCTCGCTCGTGATCCGCGTCCTGCAGTTTCCAAAGACGAACTTTGGTTGCGCATACAAGCGATATGGAATTCTCTTCCTCAAGCAGATATTCAACATCTGTTTGACTCCATGCCACGTCGTATAGCAGCACTTATTGCAGCGCATGGTGGCTGCACCAAATACTGATTTCGGACGCTTAATTTGTTTCTTTTGTTTTGAAAATTTCATCATTTATTTGTATCAGTACAAGTCGTTTCTGCATTAAATTTCATTTGATTCTGATGATTCTTTCATGGTGTTGCATTTTCTACAAACAGCAGTATAATTTGAGTAAATCGTCGGCTTCTTTTGACGTTTTTAATATATTTTTTTTGGTTTAAGAATAACAAATATAAAAATCGTCTGCTTGAACTAATTCTTAGTTTTTAAGGAATACCTTAGTGTATCTGGACGTAATTCAATCTTTTATTGATTCACTGGAGATACAGGACAGTTTCTGCTGGTTTCAGTAAGATGGAGTCCCTCCACACACTTCAAACCAACAATAAAGGAATTAATTAAGAAATTATTTGATGACCGATTAATTTCAATAAGCCTCAGCACACCACGGTCACCAACCTTACCCTGGTAGATATTTTTATGGTGTTATCTCATAAGACAGAGAAGAGAAGCTTGCTGAGAAGGCGTGTAAACTTTAGGTGTCGAGAAGCAAAGAAGTCTTGCAAACATCGATGAATTATAACAAATCATAACTGAAGAAATCTATTCAATAACATCAACAATATTGCAAAGTGTGACAAAAAACGTGTCTCGTCGTGTTCATGTTTGCATTCAAAATGGTGGCAAACATTTCTGTAAGGAATGATAATGTACAAATAAAATTATAAATTGAATTATGTTATTCAAAAATAAAATAATCACAGGATTAAGTTACACTGTGCGTCTCCTTCCTGTTTTACCTTACAAATAAAGTTAAAACAGTCCAACAGAATTAGAAATTGTCTTCCACACTCAAGCAAAGTTCAAACAACTATATTTCAGAATCAGAATAGTTGCCACATCTGTCAGATTTAAGGGTAATGAGAAAAATCAACGGTTACTCTGTTAAATTGATCACCTTATATATTACACTAGAAATTACAAGATATTAAAATTTCAAGAAATTTGGAAGCATAGATCCTGAGAAATCAGTATCCAGAATAACCACTTCTGGCAGCTATGACATCTCTTATACACCCAGCTATTGAGTCAAACAGAGATTGAAATATATGCACACGTACAGCTTCCGATGCAGCTTCAACAATGTACCATAGTTAATCAGTGACTGGCGTATGGTGACGAACCAGTCGCTAATTGATTGACGTATTCTATTGGTGAAAGTTCTGGAGAACGTGCTGGCCAGAGCAACAGCTGAATATTTTCTATTTCAAAGAAGGTCTATACAATACCGGCATCATGTGGTCCCACGTTACTCACTGAAATATAGCGTTTTAAAATCTCAAAGAATTAATAGTCATGGGTCTTAATACATCAGAAATGTAGAGGGTGCTATTCAATGTGCCGTAAATGCGAACAGGAGATGACTGAGACATGTATGCAATGACTATCACTCGAGGGGTGGGCCACTATGACGTTGCACGTTCGCAATGTATTCTCACTGTGATGTCAACATACGCGGACGCGACTATCATGATGCTGTAAACAGAATCTAGATTCGTATGAAAAGAAGACGTCACGCAATTACTGCGTCCAGGTTCGTCGTTGACTACTGTGTGTAATGTAGCGTCAAGGGTATTTGAAGTCACATTCGCCGAGCTCATAGTTCGTGCTGCTGCTAACATCGTCGTACTGTTTGTGTAGATACTTGTTGTTTTATAGATGATCCTATTTCTTGACACAGGGCTCGTGATGTAACTGTACGATCCATTAAGATCAAACGGCTAACATGCCTCTCGGGATATAAGTGATAGCGGGCCGATGAAATCTAGTACGGTGTTCCGTATGACCTTCTTGAAATGATCGATTCTATATTCTGTGACAGTCATAGATCTTTGCCGATGTAATGTAAGCAGTAATATTACGATACGAGAAACCTCAATCCCGGTAGGCTATAATTCGATGTATATCATAGTCAGAAACATGCTGGTCCTCATTTCTTCTTCTTACTCGAGGAATCACAACAACATTTCACCACGTAACAATGTTCAAATGCAATTTGTGTATTAGAAACTACAATTCCTTCATTTAAATACATAGCAGTTGTCGCTACCGGTGCTTGCTAATGCACTGAAAAACTAAACATTTTGCATAGCATAGCTTCTTTTTGTCATGTAAATTTCACTTGTGTAGGTATCGCGTTTTTGGAGCAGCAGTTTTGATGGTAAGTAGTGCATAATTATATCACTGCATGTAAATCGATTTTATGAATCAGAGCTTCATCATGAAATAAATAAATCAATATTTGATTCAATTTTTTTATAATACTCAAAAGAACCTAAATTTATTATAAAGCTGAAAATTTTTCCTCTTCGGAAAACTCCCCCCTGCTAATTAGTTTCAATGTATTGCTGTTATTTTCTAAAATAACCTTAGAATAATTAAAATGGTTCATTACAGTGCCAGAACTTTTTTATTCTCTTCTCAATATGAAAAGATGGTTGGTTGGTTTTATTAAAGTGACATTAGAAGCAACACGAGAGCTATTGGCTACAGTTCTCATAATTTTGAGCCTCGAAGCCTTGTTTCATTGTTTTTGCATATCCAGGCTCATATATATATTCACACCTCTTGTAATCTGACGTTTTTGAAGTACAAATCGTGAGTAAAACAGAAATTGAACATCTGTCTATTTTAAGTAGCACCGACATTCTCTACCCCCCCTCCCCTCCAGACGGATGCAATTTTATTTTTATTTAAAGAAATTAAACTGGTTGGCTTACATTTTTACCAAACTTTGTATTTCTTAATTAATAATTCTGAGAATTGAATTTGCAATCAACTGTGTAGAAAAATAAAAAGTGTTAGAGTGAATAAATTCGTTCGTGACAAAATTCAAGAGATTAATATTTTCCTTTTTATTTAAAAACGAGAATCTTAGTAAAAACTGTTTATTTCTTGTGAATTTCAGTGTGACGTTCACTATAGTTAAAAATTTAATTAGCTAAATATTCTTTAAAAAAACAATTTTAAAACATATATACATTTTTCTTTTTAATTGTTTTGCTCCGTATGTGAATTTCGGCCTGCTACAAAAAGATACTAAAAATCAAGGCAAATTGAATTTTGGAATAAATTAATTGTAGGACTTGACAAATTCGAGATCGAAAGCTAAAGTTTTTTTATTGCCTCTCGTTTACCGACAAAATGAATGAACATTATCGATCTTTTTTTTTTTTTCAAAAGCGGTTTTAGCTTTGAAATAGAGCTTTTTCAGTCTGTTGGGGTAAATATTTTTCATCAAATTGACCTATGAAACGGAAATTGCCGACACGTTGCACTGCAGCGCTGGAAAAATTATATTTTTTAAACTTGAAAGAAACTAATTAAACTGCAACATTCAAATGGAACATTCAGAATTTCAAATCGTTTGGTGTAAAGTTCAAGAAGATTTTGTTGTCTAAAATGCGGTGTGCAGTAGTGGCTCATTGATTAGATGCCACTTGCTATCTCCTGTTGAAAATACAGGATGCCTTTTCTTTTGTCATAAAGTTACTTTTGTACTTTGAATATTGCAACAATTTAACAAGAGGCGAGTGTGAAATGATTTCAAACTAAGATCGCTCTTTAAAAGCTGTTGAAAATACTGACGTTTATTAATACATTTACAGAGTTCTCCAAAATAGCTGGATATAAGAAAAAGTCATTACAACTGACAATCGATGAACGCACACATCTCTCAGAATTCCTGAATCTACTATAGTTGCTTCGTGTAAAGGGACTGACGCACTTGAAATCTACCGGGGCCAAATGCTCTCCCGTTGACGCGGCCTGGAAATTAGGAGAGTCGTCTACTGTTGTAGGTATTAATAATTATTTTCTTAATTGTTGTTTATAAATTTCTTGCTTTGGCGCAGTATTTTATAATTTATTTTACAGTATGTACACACATGCTAAAAGTTTAAAGCGAAAACTGCTAAAAGTTTCTTAAATTTTTTTGTTTAAAATGAACGGGATAGCGTGATTTGTAGACTAACAGGATAGTAGGTCTGAAGATAGATTGCATTGTAAAGATTGCATTTTGAAATGGACCGCGTTAAATGAAAGAGAGCTCAGAAATGGAGTGGCGTGGAAGACAAGAATGAGTGAAAAAGTTATGAGATCCGTTGCCTATGATCCCTTGCGTTATTCTATTTCGAAGTCTCTTCCAAATAAACCGAAATTCTGAATTGTGTGTTAAATGTTTTCATAGTTTCAAACGCGCTGTTTCTTCACTTGATAATTTGTTGATGATGTAGAAACCCTTTCAGAGAATAGGTAAGCCGAGGAAAGGATAATGTAAGTTCGCAAAAAGCATTACAATAATCTATCCACTAGGATGTGAATCTTTTTTTTATCAAGTGTATTCACTTTTTCGGTTAACATAACCAAAGCTATTGTATTCATATCAGTTCATTTAAAAGTAATACCTTTACCTGGATTTAAAAGTAACACGCTTATTTCGTGCTAAAAACATGTCGAGTTTTACTTGAAATCAAAGTAGATTTCTGTAACTAAGAAGTAAAAATAGAACATTTTTTTTTATCTCACTCATCAAACTCTAGAGAAGAAGCACAACAAACTACATTCTGAAATAATTTTACGAGCACATTCCCAAAAGAGCCTAATTCTCTGGCTGCATACGATTTCCGGATTTAAAAAAATAGCAAACGATTTTCTTAATAAAAAATATTGTAACTGATTTTTACAGACACTGCGAAGCGAATAAATGTAAAAATGGGAAACTTGTGATTAATGTAATGTTCCAAATGCGTAAAAGGGGAAAGTATAACAAAAAATAAAACGTGAACTTGCTTAAGAAGAAAAAGTTTAATTTTTACACACAAATAAAGCTATAGAATATATATATATACATATATATATATATATATATATATATATATATATATATATATATATTACCTTTGAGTAAAACTCTATACTTAAAAACATTATATGGATAAAGGAAATCGTATTTTCCCAAGTATTTTCTTAATTTTCGTACGCGAGATGATATGCATTTAGAACCAAACCAAACCGACTATTTTTGTCGGGGAACATAACCCTCTCGGGCTTTAATCCCCTGTGAATTGGCTATTATTTGAGGTGAGACTGAATTTTGGTTTTACACTTGAGATAATAAAATAAAATTACAGTGCAATAGCTTTTTGGAAAATATGAAATTAATTTTGAAAAATATGCTGAATATATATTATTAATATTAGAATATCACTAGTTGAAGTACTAGTGTTGTTAAAATTAATCCAAAAGAGAAGATGGTTGAAATTCATGAGTTTAGGCTTAGGATATTGCAGCAATAGTCTATTGGATTCCTGCTTACTTGTTCAGTCTGGTCGCAGTGAGAGCGCGCTCTGTGATTGGTCAATGGTGTGGTGTGTTAATTCTGTATATATAGGTGGGTGCATAGGATTGAGATTTTGTGAGGAGTGTGCTTGTGTTACCAGTGTTTTTATAATATAAGTGAAATTAAAGAATTAAAATTTCTCATGGTCTGTGTAGTTGTGGGTTGTTTCTGAGTGGGGTGTACTTTTCTATTTCTTGAATGGTTTTATTGCTCGAGGTATCAATTTTTTGGTAGAAATTTCCTGATAATTTTTTAATGAAGTTTTTAAGTGTTGGAAGTTTAATTGAGTATCTGAAGTCTGTGTTTCTCATGTACCAGTGTGCTCTTACTATCATTCTAATGATGGAATTTTGGGATTTTTCTAATAATTCTAGTGTTGTGTCAGCACAATGCAACCAGATTGGGCTAGCATAGGTCAGGATAGGTCATAGTATCAGGGTGTAGATAAGCAATTTATTACGTCTACTTAATGTAGATTTACGCGAAATAAGGGGAAAATATTATTTACTACAGAATTATACTGCTTTTTAATTCGTAGAACGTGTTGTTTAAAAGTGAGTTTTTTATCCAACGTTACACCAAGATATTTGGTGTCTATTGACCAGGGTATATTTTTGTTTTCCAGAAAAATGTCTGGTTCTATTTTTCTGTAGTTTCTGGAGAAGAAGACGGCCTCTGTCTTGGAAACGTTCAGGGCTATTTTCCAAGTAGAGTACCATGCTTCTAGTTTCTGTAGGTGTTCGTTTAGTGCTTGGCCTATTTTTGGTGAAAAGTAGTGTCTTGCTAGTATCGCAGTGTCATCTGCATACATGCATATTTTTGTATTTTGGTGTTTAGGGATGTCGTTCACGTAGTAATTGAACAAGGTGGTTGAGAGGATTCCTCCTTGCGGGACTCCAGCTTCAACTTTTCTTAGATTTGATAGTTGTTCATTAACGGTGACTTGAAAGCTTCTATGCATTTAGAAGTGTGCAGTTATTTTTTTTTTTTTTAGTTTTCATTAACGTCGCACTAGAAGCAACACGAGGGCGATTGGAGACGGACCTCGTAATTTTGAACCATGGTCAAGTGACGAGGACGACACCTGAGCTGGCACCTTCCTCTCCTAGCATCTACACCAAAGTGTGCAGTTAAATGCATAATCAAACGAGACAGTGAATGAATTCAGTCGTAAATATCACTTTTAGCTTTTTCAAAAAGTCTAAAGTAAGCCTGTCTGGTAATTATTCCATGGTGAATGTTAAATCCTAACTCTCTAATATTTCATTGTGAATTCAGATTTATGATTTTTCCAAGTTTTTTTTTTATAATATTTTGAAAATTCTCTCTTAACTTCAAACAAAACTGCTTAATGATAACGTTTGTTCAGTTTCTAACGTTTATTTACATTCTGCATAAAATTTATGTAAAAAGACTTAACGATCATTATTTAAGTGACTAATATTTGGAAGCATGTAGCATATTTTAGAATGAAAAAGAAAGTCCTATTTAAAAGATAAATCTCAATTGCAGTCCTTTTTGCGATGTAGAATAAAAACACATTTGTTTATATCGATGTAAAGGTGGACTACATCTGTGTTCGAAGTTTCGAAGAGCGACATTCATTTTCTGATGCGATAATTCCTTTTTTATGAGCTAGGTCAACTTTTTTTCAAAATATGTTTCGTAGGAATATTCAAGAATAGGCATTTTTGTAATTCTCATTTAACATTTTACCTTCGACTTCTCCTGAATAAAAAGAAAAGTTCCTCGTTGCTATAAAAAAACAATGATCTACTTTGATCTTGTACATTAAGATGTGTCGAGTTAGAAAATATTTTTTATCCCAAGGTCCAAAAACACAAAGACATTCGAAACGGCGAGACTTTTTTTTATGAAGTATTTAATTTGTTTTTAATGAAGGGTCATGAGTCATGAATATCTTCCATCGGTATAATTTTTTTCAAGCTGAAGGGGAAAAATTAATATGCAATACGTTTGATTTTCACAGAACGTGAAAGTCTTAATAACAATTATTTCGATGTTTCTTTTTTCATTAAAAAGAAATTGAAAGCAAGTGAATGCTTAAAAAATCTTTAGTACGATTGCTTCGTCCTGAATTGCTATTCATTACGAGATTTTTTTTTGTTTTGTTTTTGTAATATAAAAGAAAACGGATCTTCTCAAAATAAAGAACTCCTCATGATAAGTGGCAATCACTTTGCAAATGATTTCCAGAAAGAATTGTTTTATGAGGCCGAAACTTACAAGGAAAGCATTTTCCCTGTTTAAAAATCTGCTGCATGGAGAACTGGTTGAAATATTTCCCATTTTCGAAATAATACAAGTCTGGCGAAATCAGAATCAAGCCCTCGGTTTCGTCGAATTACTTTGGTCCTCTGAGAGGGAAACAGAGATTCAAGATAGTTTTCATTTAATTTTGCTAGCAATTTCGTTGTAGAGCCTTCTAAAAATTACGTAATATTTTTTTCGTAATTAAAATGAGGGAATAAGTTTAAATTTTTTAAATAATAATTCCGTAATTTTATGCCGTGGTCTGAATAAAAGTGTCATTCTATTCTGAACTAAAAGAAAACCATAAATGAGTTGCATCCTCTAACTTGCTTGGCAATGTATATTAGCGCGCCAATTGCCCGAGGCAACTCTTTCTCATTACGAGTTCAATAATAAAGAAAATAAAAGAGGAAAAAAGCTGAGAAAGAGGTGTGAAAAAAATCACTCAAAATGACCCGATAAAAAAAGAGAGAGCAGGAAAACGAAGGAACAAGATTAGCTTCAAAAGAAGGTGGGAGAGAGGTTGGATGTGTTTAAATCCTACGATGCCACCACCCAGGAATCTGTTCCATTTGATAAACAAGATCTTTGTTGAAATGGAGTGACCATGTGGAAAATGAAAATCAAAGCAAAAAGGGCGAGCTGAAGAGCTGGCGCTTCAGGAAGAAAAAACAAACGTTCAACTACAAACCTTAGGTCATCAGATATGATCCTGGAAATTATGATTACATTTGTTCCCATGTTTGTTGTTAGTGGCCGTTTATCTAAAATGAATTATTTTATACTTCTTGGTGTAAAAAAAGATTATCATACTTTGATGCCTTTTCACAGATGCATAAATTTTAACGCCAAGTGAAAAAAGAGGAAAGTTATTTTATTAGGAACAACATTACTTGGGTATTTAAAAAAACACGTAATAAACGAAAAGGAAAGTCATTCGCTTCCAAAGACCGATTCTGACTTCACCAACTTATCGCAGCCGAATATGGAAGAGGTACGTCTGTTTCTTTAGCGAAAGATTCGAAGGACAGGGTTCTTCGAGAAAAACCGTGGAGAGGTCTAAGGACGAGGACGGCACCAATCCCCCCCCCCTATCAGTCTTCATATCTTGGAAATCTTCTAAAAATTTCACGAAAGGATAAGAATTACACCGTGGCGTGATCGAATGACGAGGACGGCATACTAGCCGGCACCCCCACGACAAGGACAACTCACGAGACTCCAAAGCGAGCGCACAAGTTTTATTTTATTTTAAAAGTGAAAAGAGTGGGTTACTTTCCATTCAGACTTAGAAGTCGGCGAGGCGAAAGAGCAATTTTTCCCAAAAGCTCAGGAGAAAAAGAAAGAGAAAAAAAAAATAATAATAACTGGCTTACCAACCACGATAAGATGGGGGACAGGAGTGTTTTGACTATCCGGCGTGAGTGGATGACTGAAAGAGCAAGAAATTTCTTCATTTTTTGTTGCACATTTCCCCGCGCCAGCCGCCGACCTAAGACAACTTTGTGGAATGTATGCATCAGACGAGGAAGTGATTTCTCGCTCTGGAAAGGTTTCGCTGATGGAGGCATTTTTTTTTATTCAGAAGAGATAATACGGGTTGCCGAGAGTGGAAAGAAAGAATTTCAAAATTATTCATTGAATGTCTATTAAAAAGGCTCGCTCCAAAATGGGTTCTCTTTCTCCCACGCCACCCTTCCCTCCATGCAATGAGCAGAACGATTTCATTTCTATTTAATTTCCTTTGATAGAGTCTTACAAATGAATAGCTTATTTTTCAATGGATTTTTAACTGGAAATTTTTAAACCTCCTATTCTGAATTTAAGTAACTGAATAGAAATTTAAAATTCAAAATGCATACTCGTGCTTGAGAAGAATTTAAAAAGGAATGCTGTTTGAACGAATAAAAAGCATCTTCCATCGAGACCAGGACGACACCTGACCTGGCAACCCCTCCCCCTCTCCTTCCTCTATTTATCTATCCATTTAAATCTTTCTTAATATCGAATACACCGCAAAATTTCGCAAAAGATTCCAAGAACATGGATCGTTTCCACGATGTTCTCCGGTATGTTAACACGTGGCGTGGTACAGTGACGAGGATGATACATGAGCTGGCACCCTCTCCTACCTATTAAATCAATCAATCAATCTTTCTTTTTTTATTATCCAATTCTCAGGTAAATCTCCGCGAAATTTCATAAAAGAATGAGAAGGACACCGACCAATAAATGGTCTTCGATACCGTGGCGCGATCCAGTGACGAGGACGATACCTGAGATTGTGTCTATCTATCCAATACTCAGCAAAATTTTGCAAAAGATTCAAAGTTTTAGTTGAGTTTTCTTACTGACGTTGTATTAGACACGAGGGCTAGTGGCGACGTATATCGTCATTTTGAACCTCGGTCAAGTGACGAGGACGACACCTTGTCTATCTGTCTGTAAAGATATCGAATTCTCGGGGGAGAGGGGTTTCACTGTAGTGTAGACGTGAAAAAATTGAAAAAAAGACGCTCGACAAGAAAGAATAGAAAAGAAATAGATAGGTTTTACGGCGCAAGATCCAAAGCAGGCTATGCTGATAGGTCATCACTATGGTAACCCGGGGGTGCGTCTCCCGTGTTGACCAAAGACAGCGACCGGCAATGAGCAGAAAAAACTGACCCACCTCCATTTCCAATGTTCTGGGAGGGGCTCGTTTCAGGAAACATTCGTGGCCGATTGCGAGTCATTAACTCTGTGTCCGACACGCACGATTCGACGGTCAAGTAGGTCGAGTGTCAACAAAGAATACGTTTTCGTATCCGTAGCCATTTCGCACGTGAAAAAAAGTGGACAAAACAAAAAATAAAGTTTATTTGTATTTCGAAAATGGCGTGGTGGAGTGACGAAGACGACACCTGAGCTGGTACCACTCTCCTACCTACTTATCAACCTATCTATCCTTTTTAATATCGAATTCTCGGGGAAATGTCCATGAAATTTCATAAAGAAAATAAGGACACCGAAAATTCAATGTTCTTCGATACAGTGATAATGTCCAGTGACGAGGAATGCATACGAGCCGGCACCCCATTAGGAGGAGAACTTGCGATACTCGATAGCGAACGCGCTCTCGTAAGCCGCCAACAAAATCCTGAGCGAACCCCCTTTCCTTAACGTCACTCCGAAAAAACCCCAATGGCGCGGTGTGAAAGTCGGCCAACGTGATGCAATAACGATCCGGAATTCCACTCCGCGAATCGCCCTCGCGTCGCTTCCGGTGCAACGTTCCAAATTTTTTTTTTTTTTAAAAGCGGAAACGACGATATTTCGAATAATTACCTTCTGATCCGGGTCCCCGAGCCACGGACGGATTCGTAAGGACCTCCTGCGTCTACTCTGATCCATCGGAACGAATTGGAAGAAATTCCTTAAAGGATAGGAACTCGTTTGCAACGGAAAGCGAAGTAAACAATTCGCGTCCTGAGGCCGATTCCACTTCTTATCGGAGCCGAATATTCGAGAGGTATGTCTGCTCCTTTCACGAAAGATTCGAAGGACAGGGTCCTTCTGTAAAGAAATCCGTGGCGCGATCCAGTGACGAGGACGGCACCCGAGCTGGCACCACTCTCCTACCCTTTACGTATATATTTAAATCTCTTAATATCGAGTAATCGGGAGAAATTTCACGAAAGAATGAGAAGGACATCGATAATTAAAAATCTTTGGACAATGTTCTCGGAAAACCGTGGCGAGAGCTCGAGCAGGTGCTTTCCCCTTGAAATTTATGAATAAAAACTTCAAAGTCTGACAACAGGCTAGCTTGAAATATTCAAAAAAAAAAAAAAATACTCCGATGAATTCCTACTTAAAAACATTGAGAAATACTACGTAATTTACGCCGAGACAAAATAAGATTTTTTTGGGTTTCAAATCGTTAGGAGTAAGAAAATGTAGAGGTTGTGAATACAGTTTGTTGTATTTTACATTATAAAAGATATATTATGTGTGTGACTGAATGGATTGTTTAAATTAATAGTTTCTAACCGAAGCTATTTGTTTATATTTTATCTTTGATAGAAGAGTATTATTTTCAATATATTTTTGTTTACACATGTGATCTTTATGGAATTCAAAATGCGAAAATACTGATGCAGTGAATAAAATGGATACGTTTTGAATCAGTGGGGCTTTAAACTTTCAAAGATTTTTTCGAATTAGAATCTAATGCCATTTAATAACTCTTTTATTGCTGTTTTCGCGTAATTTTAATCTAAAACAATTAATTTATCTGTGGTATTGTATGGATAATATTATCCAGAAGTAAATGGAGATGATGAAGTAAAAAAAAAAGAAAAAAAAAGGCGGATAATTTTTTTAAGCTGCGTCCTATTAACCTTTAAAAAACATATTAACATTTTCTCAACGTGCTTTGAACTTAATTATAAGTTGTTTTATGTCTGCAATTTCATAGAACCTCCTAATTTGGGATTATACTTTCGATCTCTCAATTAAATTTTAAAAAATAATTATTTGAGAATTATGAATGAATTGAGAACAATTTTTGATACATACATTTTGTATAATGATTGATTGTTACGAATCAGATTAAATAGACATCAACTACTCAGTGCAATCTATTTTACTTGTGTGTGGCAGTGTTAGCCTTATTGTTATGGTCACGAATTCTCGGCCGGCGTTGCTTCGGTCCCGATGCCATTAAAGATTTGCCGTTTAGCGGGACTGATGCACATGAAATCTGATCGAGATACAAACTCCGCTTGTTAGCGTGGCGGGGAAAATTGGAGAGGAAGGTGCCAGCTCAGGTGTCATCTGCATCATTTTACCAAGGTTCAAAAGTACGAGGTCCGTCACCTATAGCTCGCTTATTGCTCCCAAGTGGGATATTAATAAGCAATCAATGAAGAAAACTTAAACTGAAAAAATTACGATCATGTCGATGCCTTCATATGCACACTTCATACATCTATTAAAATTTACACGGTAAAGAGCTTAGTTTAAAAAGAAACGATCTTTAGAGCTTTTTAAGCCAATTTTGATCGAAAAAATGACTTTGTTCCGAAAGAGAGAAAGAAACTCATGTCTTAGAATATAAATGTAAAATCCATAATATCTTCACAGCTATTACACACCCAAAGCAACAGACTAATAATAAAGTGGGGTTTTTTTTGTAATCTAACTCGACACTTTTTCAAAATCAAAACAATTTTTCTCCTTCCCTAATTTACTTTTCTGGAATATATACGTTTGGGAATTGCATCCGAGAGTAATATTAAGCAAGAGTCATACACACAGCTGGAGTGACAAATTAAAAAGATGATCAGGCATTTTGATTCATTCGAAAAACAATTTACACTTGCATTGAACGAATTAATGAACAACAAAGAATATTATCTTTAGTTCTAAATCATTTTTTTTTTCTACAACGAATTCCTCAGAAAACTTGTATTCATTCAGACGCTTAATTAAGCGTGTTTTCTACAATGTCGAAAGAATATGCAACCATATTAAAACATTTAAACATTCGTTCTTACTGCCTACAGACACAGGAAACTTGTATCAATAAAGAAAATGTTTTGTAGATGAAAAGCGTTTTTGACATGGTTGAGAGAGAAGCAAAACCTACATTAACATTCGAATTGTAATATATGCAAAAAATAGTAACAGTTGTAAAATGAAGCGCAATATTCAAATAGCTGAACTAAAATGTATTTTTTTATTATTTTTTTTTACATCACACTGTTCCGATTCAGAGCTATGCTTTTAAATTCAAAATGGAGTTATGTTAATCAAATATCTCGAAAATACCTATCTGAAATTGAATTTAACGAAGTGAGGTTGGATCCTAAAGGACTCAAAAACTTGATTATTTGCATATTAATGTGAAAACATACGCGTTTAAGGTATCCGACTACGATGATGATTTTGAAAAAACGTATAAATGAATAATTTGTTTTGATATTTAGTATCATCCGAATTACAATGTAAATAAAAAAAACATTTCAAAATATTTTCTTAAAAATGCAATTTTTTAGCATAAAATAAGAAAAAATAGCACATTTTCAAAATATTCTTTTTGCATGAAAAATCTTTCTATCACATTGTTATTCAGAATATCTATTGATATGACACCTGTTCAGAGCCTGAACTAGGAATTTTTTAATAATTCATATTATTTGCAGAGTTATTAAGAGTCGAAATAACAACATGCGTTTTTTTTTAAAAAAAATTCCTTCCCTCTTATGCATTAAAATGTGAATTAATCCACTCATATACCATACATTACAAAAATCCTAGTTCAGGATCTTAAGAACAATATGAAAAACATTTCTACCAAATTCTGTTAATATATAGAAAAAAACCGTTCGAGTTATTATCTTTCAAATATTGTAAACATATTGAAAATTATATTCTTCAGAAAATGGATTTAAAAATAAAACTTGTTCAAAAAACAAAAGAAATGTCAAATATTAAATTACTTATAACTTTATTTCTGTGTACCGTAGCTACAAATAGAAGGTAGCTTTAGAAACAAAAGATTTCAAATATTTTAATGGATAAATAAAAAAAATCGTTCTTTTCTCCGAAATTCGAGTTTTTAACGTTGTCGGATACCTTAAAAGTCTAAATATTTTTAATATAAATATAAAAACATTTGTCCTGTAGCTTGTAAATTTTTAACAGTAAATTATCTCTTTTTCCCCCTTGGATCAATCAAATGTATACACAGCAGCTCGATGAGAAAGAAACATACTAAACAAGCCATTGAAAAAAAAATGTTTGTCTCAAAAGAATTCAGTGATTGGCATAGAACCGATACGAAATTGTGTAAAAATGACGTATGCATATATTTGTCAACAAATACGAAATTATAACAAAAAAATCGTTTGTTCGAGCATCCATAGTAACGTGAAAATAAAAAGTGAAAATTAAACGGTTTTTTTGGAAATTTGTAATCCACGTGTGTGTCTCTTTTTCGAAAAAAAAACTAATATCTTTGAACAATAGCAGCTGTTTTAACCAATAGTATTATATTAATTTTAGCATATTATTATTATATTTAAATTCTGTTTTCTGAGATTAAGGCAAGGAAAACACTCTGTTCTTTTAAAGCTTGAAACGCATTGCGATATTTACTGTCTTCTTTTGTACTTAACTCGTGATATTTTCAATGAGAGTTTTTACTATCTTCAATTAATTTTATAATTTGGGAGATTCATAACTCTTCGATAAGAATTGTTGATTATTCACTTCCTCTAGTAATTTTGTAGAACTTTAAACTTAAGTACTTTCGATAATAACTACACTCTTTCAATAAATAACTCATGGTTCTTATTTTAAGGTGAGAATAATAATCCTAATGAATCATAACGATTAATCATGCGAAAAAGTCATTATTTATTTAAAATGTATGTTTAGTTTAAATTCCTTTTCGCTCACGTGCTGGTTGAAAACCGCAAAAATGGCTCTTCATTTAGTTTTCTATCAATTTCTCAATCCATTTCTCAATTCCTAACAAAAAGGTCGGGAAACGGAATGCCGGAAAAGAAATGAATTGCATCAAGCGTCGTTTTGCGTTGCCTAGGTAACTAAACGGTTTTGTCTAGAAAGCGAAAATACAAAAATTAATATATTTCAAAAACTATGTCTCACTTTGAAATGGAATTTACTTGATCATTTGCAGGAAATTTTTGCTACGAAACTGATGTATAAAATACAAAAGTGTGGAGCTTTAATATCTTAAAAAAGACGCGGATGAATTCTTATTTAAAAAAAAATATCACTACAAATTATCCACCGACTAAATAAAAGCTTTCCTAGTTTAAAATCGTTTGGCGAAAGGAAATGTAGAGGTTGTGAATTCTACGTCATAAGTGAGATGTAATATGCTTAAATTAATTTATTTCGTAGCTGTCGTCTATATGAGTGAATTTTTTATAAAATAAGAGTATTATCTTAAAAATGTTTATTCTTCGATGTAATATTTGTCGAATGCAAATGGCGAGAATGTATAAGCCAAAGGGAAAAAATGTATACGCTATGTTACATCAAGAATCTTACGAGCTCCAATGCTTCTTTTGTCGTTTTTGTGTCATTTCAAGATATAGCAATCTATTTATGAAATGAAAGGGGGCGCAATTTTGTACAAGACGAACAGAACATGCAAAAGACCCTTCAAATATAGCGCTTGAAATTCCTTATATATAATCAATCCAATGTTTTCACTAAAATATTTAGTTTGAATTTTGATAAATTCTTTCATAATTAAAAGTCTTGCTTTCATCAAAGGGATTAAATAATCAATCAGTCATAGTAAACTATTTTCATATACCGTGAGACGGAATACTATCTTGATAAATATAATTTTAAAGAGTGTCCAGTGACGAGGTCTCCATCTGCACTTCCATCCTAATTTACAATTTTACACCACGCGCATGTGGACAGAACAGATCGATCCGTTTACAAATTGTGTCCTTTGATTTGAATTTTTATCAGAAATTCCAATTATAAATTTGAAATTTGAATATAGAAAAATTGATTTATTCGAAAGAATCATTTGTGAGCGTAGTAATAAAAGATTTCAACCATTGTAACAGTTGAAAATGGAAATTAAATAAAACTTTTGTTCCAAAACCTGAGTGTCATTCAATTAAAAAACCAAAATTAAAATGCAAAAACAAATAACAAGCCGAGTTTGGTTTTTCTTAAAGTATCTTTTCAGGAAATAAAGGGATTTCTACTCATATTGTAACTATGTCTGGGTCAAACCTTAAAAGCTTAACAATTAATAAAAAATAATTGAAATGAAATGAAAAAATAACGAAGGGTTCATTTGTCCTTGAACTTTCTTCCTTCCTTACCTACCTACCTACCTGCCAACCAAACTCAAGTGTGAGTTTCTTTAAATTCGAGCCGAGACTTTTTTATATACAAAGATCGAACAGAGTCCCACACCACTCCAACGGGGATTTAAAAAAAAAGTCGTTAGTAGTCCTCGTTTCAGAATGCCACACCACTCCCACAGGGACATAAAAAAAAGAGTCGACATAGTCTGGAACCGACGAATATTTTCAGAGAGCCTCACCACGCCATTAGGGGCATAGCCACGAGGTTTCCGGGGCATAAAAAAAAAAAAAAAAAAAACTAGAAAGCCTTCGGAATCTACGATTTGCTTTGCTTGGAATCTATGTTGAGATATCGCGGTCTTGTTTCTATTTCGTCACCGACACAGCGGAGGTGTAACAACGGATCGGGTCTAACACAACCTCTGCGGAGTCCTGTCTCCAATTTTTTTTCAGAGTCTACGTTCTCGAACATGTCAGGGACCGGAAGCGGTCGAACACTTCCCACGAAACGGGGCCAGACTCGAACCTGGTCCGGGGCTGGTCTACGTCGCTCTCCGTCAATATACGACACCTGGAAATCTGCCCTAGTCTAGAGTGCCGGAATTCTTCAGATTCCAGAGTTCAGAATCGCTTCGAGTCGAATCCTTCACACATTTTACTCTATAAAAGGATCTTATTAAAGATAGCTTCTGAACATCGAAACAAAATAACATGAAAGTAGGATATTCATTATGTGATAAATCTGAAAATCTTAGCAATAAATTATTTTACACAGAATTTCCAATATTAAATAAATAAAGAAAGAAACGAACAAGTTTGAATATAAATTGTATATGCGCAAATTAAATTTTTAATTCCAGTTAGGATTATTTTGTAATATATTTTTTCCTTTCGTACACACATTATCTAGAGACGCTTGTTTGCATTCCTAGTTTCATTGAATCAAGCTTTAAAAAAGATAAACAAATTCCTTCATAGAATTCATTTTCTCTCGGGTGAAAATCTTATTATATGTAATTGATATGTGTGTAATATTAATATGTAATCTTAGATAGATGCTACGAAAAAAATGTTCGGAGATAGAGAAAGAAATTCATATTTTAGGAATGAAGGTGTACAATCCATATAATCTGCACACATATTACTTACACACCCAAAGCAACGAATGAAGCGTTTTTATATCCAACTCGGCACTTTTAAGTAATATCAAAACAAATATTCCTTCTCCAGTCAACTTTTCTGGAATATAAATATATAAATATTACAGATTTGCAACCGACATATATATAGTTGGAGTGATAAATTAAAAATAAACACAGCTACATTGATACAAATAAAAATGATATATGCTCACCTGGATGAAATAGCACAAAAAAATTCAGAACTATGTCATTTCCTTTTTTGTTCTTTATGAAACACACATTTGTTCAGACGTTTAATTAAACGTGTTTTCTACCATGTTAAAAGAATGAATAGCCATATTTAAACATTTATTACCACTACACATGAGGATTGTATCTGGAAAGAAATTGTTTTACAGAAGAAAAAGAATTATGAAATGGTTAAAAAACGAAACACATGTAGCTTTCATAGCATTTGAACTTTCCGAATTGTGAAAAAAAAAACTTGAATAATGAAACACAGAAAATAGTAACAATAAGTATTCGTTTTATTTAAATATGTTGAAACTGAATGAGATTGTATCCAATTCTTAAAGGAGTAAAACAAAGTGCACATTTAAAACAGTTGAATTAAAATGCATAATTTATTTTTCTTTTCCTTCAGTAAAAACCATTCTAAGTGACGTACTTTTAAATTCAAAACGCAATTAAATTTATCAAATGTCTTTTAAATTTTTAACTTCTGCTGCAAATAGCTCAGCGTGGGTAGCTTCTGTGTGAAACTAAAACTTTATCATATAATGTTAAAAGATAAATAAGAAAAGTAAGACAACATAATCATTTGCTAATGCATTCATTACGTAAATCAAAAAGAGAAGAAGGAACGATTTTTTGGGGAATTTTTTAATCTTTGCCTATTTTTTGGAAAAAGAAACTAGGGTTATTTTCCCTGAACAATTGTAGAAATAGCCATTTTAACCAATAGTATTGCTTTACTTCTTTAGCATATTATTAATATATTTCACAACTTTGAATAAATTCAGTTACCCGAATTTAAGGCAAGGATAAAATTTTGGGTCTCTGAAACTAAAAACTCCATAGATATTTATTGCCTTCTTTTGTATTTTACGTATGATATTAAAAATATTTTTGAAGAGTTATGATATTCACTTCTGGAAATTTTGTAGAAGTACATAAAGTTATGTGCATTCGATAACAATTACACTCCTTCCACAACACACGGTTCTCATTTTAATGCGAGAATAATAATCCTAATGATTATTCATGAGGATAAAAAACTATTACAGAAGATTTGATTGCCATTTTCCGTACTTTGGAGCTTGAAAAATTGAACTTTTACTAACTCTAGAATAATAATAACTTGTTCAACCACCGTGACCATAATAATTTGTTTCTTCCGTGATGAAAACACATTTATTTTCAGCTTTCCAAATAGATATTTATTTTAAATATGTGTTAAGAGTTGTTTAAATTCTTTTATCTTTAAGTGCGAATTTAAAATCATGAAAAATTTATTTTCCCATCTATTTCTTAACAGATTTTCTTTCTCTGGTGTCTTAATTCGTAACAAAAAAGTCGTGAAAATCAACTCCAGAAAAGAAATTAATTACATAAAGCGTTGCCTTGGTAACTAAACTGTTGTCTAGAGAGCGAAAATATAAAAATTAAAATATTTCAAAATGTATTTTATACATCGAAACGGAATTTGTGTGGATGGCCTTTTTTGTGAGAAATTTTCGCGGTGAAACTGATGTATAAAACACTTAAGTCTAGGGAATTGCTAACATCTTAAAAAAAGAAGCGGATGATTGATATTTAAAAATATTACGAACACAATACATTTTTGCTACTGACAATGTAAAAGATTTTAAATTCGTTTGGCGAAATAAAATCTAGAGATTTTGAATAAATATTTCTAAATTCCATGTTATTAATGAGATATTATTATGTGTATGACTGAGGGATTGGTTTGAATTAAAATAAATTATAGGCAACGTATTTATTTTATCTTTAATACAAGACTATTATTTTTAAAATATTTATTTATCCTCGTAATATTTGTCGAATTCAAATGATGAAAATAATGTCGTTGGGAAAATTTTTAGATACGTTTTGTATATCAGTGAGCTTTACTCTTTTAAAGATATTTCCAATTAAATCCCATGAGATTCGATAACGATTTTTTGTGTCATTCGAAGATATAGTAATCCATTTATGAAATGAGGATGGGCATAATTTCACACATGATGAATAGAACATGGAAAAGTCTCTTGGAATACAGTATTTAAAATCCTTTACGCATAATGATGCTAATTTTTAAACAAACAAATGTTTATTTTAATGTTAATACTGTATTGATACTCTCTTTGATAATTAAATGCTTTCATCGGAGGGATTAAACTATTCAATAGTTGATTCATTTAATTTATTTGAAGATGGAATGCTATTTTGATAAAAGTAATTTTAAAAGTGATGAGGTCTTCAACTACGTTTCTATTGAACTTCCCAATTTCCACACCACGTGAGTGTGGACGGATCTACCTCTTCAAAATGTGACCGAACTTTTATAAGAAAATTTGACAAAAAAAATTCTTCAAAAGAATCATGAAAATTTATTTTCAAAGATTTCTACCCAGTCTTTTCCTCCTTAATTTGTATTCAGTTTACGTTACGAAACTACCATTTTCAGCATCATTTTTGTAAAATAATTACGAAAATGTGTCAAAGCGGCAAGTGGGACGAAGAAAAGATCTACAGACCAAATTTTTTGAAAATTATGTTTTAATCCATCGCAAACAATAGTTCAATTCGAATACATATTTACTATCGCGTTTCAAAATTACCAGTTTTTGCATGGTTAAAAGAATGCTTAAAAATTGAGATTTCGCAGTAAGATTATTTCAACGATTGTAACAGTTAAAAATGGCATTAAGAAATTGTTTATATATTTACACCCCAAAAAACTGTACTTTTCTGATACATGTACACAGTAGGCGAAGCGGCAACAATCGCGTACATTGCGGGCGGCGCAGTACCATCACCCTTTCGGCAGATCCAAAACTCTCAAACCATCCCTGGGTGCATTCGATGATGTTCCAAGCTTCCCGCGGCTCATCATAAGCACTCACACCGTTCACACGCTCTGCGGTCAATGTTCGGCAACCCCTTTGGAAGAAAATAATGCTTATGCACCCACGCTAAATCCAAAATAAAGTTCTCAATGATTTCCAACTTTTCTCCACTGACGCAAATCTGTACAATTACGGGGTTTTCGCCGGACTCCACGCAACCTTGCAACTCATTCCCACTCTCCCTTCCGAAGCGCGTAGCCGTGTCTGGGAGGACCTGAACATCCCTCTCTTTATCCCGCTTTTTCAAAACTAGCTTTACTACCTCGTTCGTTTTTCTATCTTTGCATGGTAGCACCGTCAGTTTCCTTGACATGTCACTCCATACAGAGAAGAAGCGCCTTTTTAGCTGACGCGGCCCTCTTTATCTCCGTAGCATTAATGATGTTTAATTAAAAATGGGATCTGTGCGTCATCTCTCAAGAAGGACACGTCCCTTTGAAAGTTGGGGATAATATGAGAGTCGTTCCCTACAAATCACAATCCACACTCTACATTTATTCAGCAAATCTGTGACACTCTCCAAAAGTCTTATATACCTACATTACATCCATGTAAGACTGAACTTTTGTGACTGAGAAATTTAAATTCGTAGCGGAGCCACATATCCCATTCTCTCTCTTTCAGAAATATGTATCTGGAGGAACGCGGATTCCAACAACCCCCTTCTGAAAAGAAGTAAAAGGAATCTTTTAAAATTTAATGTATTGATCAATCTTTGATTTATGATAGATACACGATAAAATATAAAAGGAGCAATTTTAAAATAATTAGCAAAATTTTCAATATGAAATAGCGAATCATAAATCTGTGGGTTTTGCCAAGTTCTATAATACGGTACAAAATAAGTAATTGAGAAATTTTATGAATATAAATATTTGTGTTTAACTTTATAATAATATCATACGGTCAAATTCACTACTGTTAAATTGCGTTAACTCGATAAAAATGCTTTGTTCACATTGCAGAATTATTACACCTGTGAATCCTTGTCATTGTGATTATAATATATACATTCAAATTCATATTGTCACAGTTCAAAGAGTTTATTGTGCAGTTACGCAAAATTGAAAAGTCGTGACTTAATGCTTGAAGCATTTTAGCCAACATGCAGAGAAATGTACTTCTAATATTAATTAATATAACACGCGCACGCACGCATGCACGCGCGCGCACACACACACACACACACA
>BMAW01014416.1:300223-328962 GCA_019974015.1 Nephila pilipes
TTTGATTTTATTTAACATGCGTAACTTGAAAAATATTTGTCTTCAAGCAAACACAAGTACTTTTTTCCGAGATTAGAAAACAAAAATGAATTATCGTTTGCAATTTTACTTTCAAAGCTTGCAAACAATTCATTATTTAGGCGATCGACATGTTTTCTTTTGTTTCGTCTCATTAAATAATGGAATACATTTAATCACTCCTTCAGTTTTAAGAGAAATGCAATTATTAAGATTTCCTCGCTCTGATTACTATTTAAGACCCTCTTTTATGGTTATCACTAAGGCATCTTGAAGAGATATTTGTTGGTAAGGGTTTGATATTCTGCGTGAATGTGAAAATATCAGTTTGACTGATAACAAGTTGAAATATTTGTATCGGTGAAAAATTTGCTTGGTCGGATATAACATAATCAAAAACTCCCTTTTAAAAGTGTAACTTACTTTTGTATATATGGCGAAATCCTAAAATATTCGTGCCAATTAAGTGAATTCGTTTATTATAAACTATAATCTCAGGCAGAACTTTCAGTTACATTTTCCCGAACTCCCTCTTTTGAAAAACAATTCTGAAGTGTTTATGTTTCAATTAAACTCTCCCGTCTGTCCATACGCGTATTATGATTTCATTTTGATCTGGTTAATGTCAGCATTTTCTGGGGCATGTGTCGAAACATTTCTTCCTTTCCCATACTTTGGTTCATTTGCTAGATTGAAAAGCAAAAAAAAAGTTTCGTTAATTAAAAAAAAAGCCCTTTGCTGACCTGGGAAATTTATACGAAAAATAAAGTGTAAAAAAAGGGAAAATAAAGTTTTTATTTGCATGCGCGTATGATTTAAATCATGGATAAAAATTATACGTTTTCTCTGTGACACATTTTACTTTCGTCTGAAACGGAACTTCGTTTGGGCTCATTCTGTAATTGTATGATTGATTGATTCATGTTGGAGCGGGTACTCGGAAGCAAAACGAGGGTTGGTAGCGAAGGACCTTGTCATTCTTACCCGCGATCAAGTGACAACACCCGAGCTAGCAACTCCCTACAAACTTGGTAATTGTAGCTAAATAAAAATATAATGCAAAATTTATTTTATTTTTTCCATTCATAAAATGACATTTCTTTTTCTCTGGACATATCGCGAAACAATAAGCTATCAGTGGTGGGTTGTAGAAAAAAAAACATTTACAATGTATCATCTGGCGCTTTGGGAATGACTTTCAAATGATCTGCATTTAGAATATATCTTTTGTAATCCATGCTTTGCTAATAGCAATGTATTCTTTTTCTATTGTGTGAATTTTGATTTCAAAAAACAAACAATAAGGCTGGAGAATGGTTGACTAGCAGGCGATTGAAGTCGAGGGCATCATCATGACACTCTGGATATCAAGCCTTTAATTTCAACATAGCCATTTCGTAAATATTTTTAAAAGGATTTTGTGGCTGTTTTTTGGGAGTACAAATCGTTTTAATTTATTTCAGTTATGTCTCTCAAAACTACAAAAATATTGGGACGAATCTTGTCGAAAATAAGGAATTGTTCCATAATTTAATTGAATGAGGATGAAAGAGGGGGAGGGGGAGTCAATTCACGAGATGGATAGATTACGGTTGCAATAAAATATATTTACTCCTGTAGTAGAAAATTTTTGCCTTGTCAATTGAATTTATTGTTGGTTTTCTAATAGTTTGTATGCATCAAACAAAAACAATCAGGAAAACACTGTGAAAATTTGAAAGAAAAATTTCTTATTTTTAATCCAGTTTACTTATTTAAAAACGGAAGAAGTATGCGACAAGTAATGCGTACAGTTTCGAGTCTAATAAACCGACTGCTTGTAAACATTTATAATTAGAAAATCAGTTTTTTTGGTATTAGATACGATGTTTCTGCTCCGAAACAAAATCAATCTATTTACAATAAATTAGTGAATATGTATTTGTTGAAACCAAAGGACGTTGATTTCGATTCATTCTCTTACCTGAAATAAAATACCATAAAATTGCTAACAAATTTTGATTCATTCGTCACCGAGCGTCACCACCGTATGAAAAAGTACACTTCTATTTTAGATAAAAAAAAGTGTACTGTAAATAGCCTATTTTTGTTTGAAAGGCTTATGTTTATAAAATATGAAAGTTCGCAAAATATTCCATTCTAAAAATTACACTTCACTTTTAGTAAAGTGCGCTCTTCTGTGAAACAAAAAATTAAAAACAAGGTAACACATACACAGCGAAATGAGTAATTTAACGTGAATATGAATGAAAAATGTGGCACTTTTAAAATCAATATAAGCTAAATATAGTTTCGACATAAATGATTTCGTTTCACTATTTCATTCTTCTTTTTGCCGACTGGAATCTCGACATTTAAGTATTGAAATGTTCCTGTAAGGTTTTAAAATTAAAATATCTCCGAAACATTTCTTCTGTTTCTTAAATGTACTTAAAAAGGAAAGAAAAACTTATTTGGAAATGCGACTAAAATGTTTTCATAAATATTGAGGATGCTTTTGTGCAACTGAAATGAGCAAGACAGCTTTTGAATAGTTTTTCCACTTCTTTGGATTTTTGATTTTTAATTTTTCTGACCTCCATTTTCAAGCAAGACGCGTCAAGAATTAATACTGATCATATTTCTCTGATTTGGTTTAAAAAAATTAGCTGTTAGACCTTTTATCATGTTTACTCGCAATCCAATTTCTCATTATATCTTTCTCATTATTTTCTTGTTACAAGGGGGGAAAAATAAAAGTTTTTGAATATATGAGCAACTCCAAGTAGTTTAAGCATATAATGATATATCATTATGTAAAAAGAAAGAATTAAGAAAGAATTACAGAAGAAAGAAGAATTAAATTTATCAAATGTTTGTCATTCTCTAAGCCCTAAATTAGTAGAAACAACAAATCTTCAATTTTATAATGCGGGTGTTCAAAAATTATGTCTCACACCGCCACGATATTATTGGAAAGAATTAATAACTAATGTATAAATAATTATGCGTATAATTGTGAGGTATGGCAACTTAATAAAAAAAGAAATGTTTTGCTGCCAGATTTTCAACCAACTAGTTAATCATTTCATATTATTTCAATTGATATTGTAGTAAGCTTAAATAATAGTATAACTTTTCTTAATTGTACCTTCATTTTGTTGTTGATTTCACTACGAGGCATATATGGATATTTTGCATTATATAGTATATAACTACTGAAGTATACTAATTGTCGAAAACAGATTTTTTTTTATCTAGGCTCCCGTTAAATTATTACTTGATAGAAATTCTGCAAGTACTTACTGACGATTCAGGAGATATCTTTTTAATTATAAATGTAACAAATAGAAACATTCGCTCATCATCCCCATATTGTTGGTAAAATTGAGAAGGGTGTAAATCAAATATTGATTGTAAAATATTGAGACAGTTTCAATATTTTGAAATGTTTCAATTTTCAGATATTGATTCCATTACAAAAATACTTTGAACAAAACTACTGGAAAGAGTGAATTATTGTTAAATATAATAATGCATCTCATTCTGTAACTCATTTCCCACCTCCATATTCAATGTTTTTTAAAATTACCGTATGAGTCATAGTTCGTGATAGTGCTTCAATTTGTTCACATTCTGCCCTACTTTGATATTTTGCACATCAGCTGTAGTTGGGGAGGAGCGTAAACAAACTTAGTTAGGCTTTTTAAATTTCCCCGTTATGTAAACATTCGCAGTTCTAGTTTCTCTCCGTCCTTATTGGTTTTTGTTGCTTTATATTTATTATTTTCTTTTCAGAATTTTACCTTCAGTACTGTTACTCTTTGCTTTGTTTTCGGATATATTTCGGGTACTTTCCTTTTTTATTTCGGAAAGGCCTTGATTGTAGTTTATTATGGCGAGAAAGCGTTGTTTATCGGAGAAAGAACATAGTCACTTGTTCAACGAGTCAATTTTAAATGAAATGGGATTAATTATCTAAAGAGATAGAAAGCAGTATTTCTAGCGTTTGGATACGGGCAATTTAATTAAAATTATAAAAAAAAAGAGAATCACTTTAAATTGTATAAAAAAATGAAAAATAATTAAAATTAAATTTTTCACTAAATTGTATGTAATGCGGGTATATAAATTAAATGCTGAGTTTTGACAAACTTATTGACTTCGAAAAAGTGACTTTATACACGTGCATTCCGCTTAAGAATTAGAAGTTCTGCATTAGAAGTCGGGCAGTGAGAGATGCGGTGAAGATTAATAGGAGCTTCCCCGGTGTTGAAGGGATTGACTCGTTTGTCGGCGAAGGGTCATCAACGTCCTAGTGAAGGCTTTGCTCATGGGCAAGCAAATATCCCTCGCTCGCGCCTGTCTTGGGGTGAACGGAAAATGGTTTAGCAAGAAGAGCCCTTGTGTCATCGTTCGGACAGGTACATTTCGTCAGTACGGGTTACATGATGCGACCCTACGATTCTCCGTTCCGGCGATGCTCTTCCGGGCTACTTTCCAGATTTATTTGGACAGTCGAGTGCTATCCGCGTTGATGGTAAATAAGAGCTCCTTTGGTTTATTTGGCACTACGAGTGCAGTCTGAGTTGAATTACACGACCCAACGATTTTCTGTGCCAGCGATGCCTTCAGGACCCCTTATTCCCCCTTTTACTTGGGCTCGACTCTGGACTCGTGGTGCGGTTGATAAGAGGATGACGGATGTGAGGCGAGAAGAGCGGTCCTCCACATGGCTCTTTTTTTTAAACACAGACCAAGGAATCTGACGCGTGTACGAGCCAATGGGTCTCGATTAAGCCTAAAGACAGAAGGAAATGTGTAGTGTGAGGCTTTTCACCGATAGCCATACTCGTCCACCGTATCGCGGTGTGACGGGAAATTCGTTCAGCGAGAAGGGACTCTAAAAGCAGGCGTTTCGGTAGCTGCGTTTTGGTCTTCAAGTGCGGACCTGGTTGCATGATGCAACACATCGATTTTCTGCAACGGCGATGCCCATCAAAGACTCCCGTTTTATTTGAATCGCCGATTGCGGTCTGCGATGGTGGGGAAGCGGTAAAGGTAAATCAGAACTTTTTCGGTTTCTTTGGATCTTGAAGTGAGGTCCCGGTTGCATCACGCTACCCTAAGATTTTCTGTGCCGGCGATGCCTTCTAGGGCTTCTCCCCCGTTTATTTGGGTTGGTACTGTGGCTGGTGGTGTGGGGACGTTCACGCACCGGAGTTGACAGGAGATTGAGGGATGCGCTGCGAGTAGGTAAGTCCTCCACCGGACTCGCCCAAGGTAACTCGGTCCAAGGGTTCTATCATGAGTGCGAGTAAATGGGTATCGATTATTCCCAAAGGCAGAATGAAAATGAATGTTGCTCCACTCCATCATCTTGTTTCATTGAGACGTCGCGCCGACGGGGCGTCCCATCTGCCTAGTTGTGGTGGGGCGGAGAATACATGTCGGGACCCGAAAGATGTTGAACTGTGCTCGGTCAGGAAGGAGTCAGAGGAAAACCCTGGTGGAGATTCTGAAGAGATTCTGACGTGCGAATCGATCGTCTGGTCCGCATATTCGGAATGCATATCTGTGGGGCTTCGGATGGTAGTGATTAGGAGTGTCGCGACGAAGAACGTCGAAGGGAAGGAGTGAGCCTGCCTGGAGTCTCCGTCGGGGCAAGTCTGGGTGGTAGTAGTTAATACTCAAATGAGATCCCTTAGGATGGTTCCATGTGGACATTTATTGAATGTGGGTGGCCTTCAGTGATCGCAGAGATCTATTTCGAAGGGGATACCTTATCGATTCGTCGATGACGACCAAAAGGAAACAGGATTTTACGCCCGGAAAATGGTATTAGAACAATTGCCTCGAGTGCTGTAATTCAAATGAAATCGTCCTGATCTCTAAAAATTTGTTGATTTGCGATCCGGAGTGAAGTTTGGACTTCGGCAAAATTGTTCGAATCTGGACTTGAAAGTAATTAATTGGTTTGGACTGGATCATTTTTGCGTTTGAAAAATTTCGACCGAGTTTGAAAAAGAAAATGAAAGTTTGGTACCAATAATTAGTATTAAAATACTCCCCCCCTTCTGTCGTATTCCCCTTTTTTGGTTAATACGGAAGGGTTATTTATATATTGCAAATTTTTTGGTAATCCTTGAATTATAATTAATAGTATTCTCGTTCAACTTTTTTATAATGTTAGTAATTGATGAATTTTAAGGGATCTATTTAAATAATGTATTAAATGAATTCATTCTATTTGGATTGATATTACGCTAAGAAGATTTTATTTTTGTTTCACACTCTTAAAACATCATGATTCTTTTTCTTCTTTTTATTCCTCTGAATGAAAACCAAAAGGGCCGACCTCCTCTCCTGTCGTATCCCACTTTTTGATTGCTACGACAGGAGATGTAAGACTTATTTAGGACATTGAAAAAGAAAACATATTTTTAAATGACTTTAAATTCGGGGAAAGCGTGGATGATGTGAAATGTCCATGAATGCTAAGTTATCTCATTCTATAGAAACTGCAACTCAACGAAGCTGATTTATAATTTCTTAGTATTTCTAGTTAAACTGTGATGTGATGTGATGTGCTGTGAAAAAATACATTCCGATTCCATTTCAAATTGTAACTGTAAACCGGCTTAACAATACTTTATTGTTTTAATTTGATCTTTTTCCAGCACCAAACCTAATAAAAAAATACACTTGTTCAGAAATGTAATGCTGAAAACATTCTTTAAAACGTAACTTTTATGTTGAATTTTATTCTAGAGTTACTAGAGTGACGATTGTAACCAGAAGTTGGTGCCTGGAAGAACGTTTAATTTTTTTAAAAAAAAATAATTAGCTCATCTATGAATAATACATTTAAACAGATTTTAAATAGATAAATTATGTAAGGTAAAGTCTATCCCCAGTAGTGTTCGGGTGTCGTTCTCGTCACTTGAACGGGGTTGAAACCGCATTATTGTGTGTCAAAATAATGTAATTTGATTTGGACGCAGAAGGAATCTTATGTTAGGATTTCATTTGGATTCGAGAAAATTGAGCTACTTTAAATAACACATCGATCAATAACTCCCGAGTCTAACATTGAAAACAACAATTTTTTTGCAAATTTTTTTTTTATTCATCAACATAACACCTTTTGTTAATCACCTTTTAGGGTGATACAATCGTTCCAACGCTTTTCCAAATCTTTTTTTTTTTTCCCCACAATTTTTTTTTCCTTTTTCCTTTTTTTTTTTTTTTCGCAAGAAATCTTTTTTGTTGCGAGTAAATAGCGATAAACAGCTTTCTGAATCATTGACTCGTTGCTGTTTTATGTTCCATCGAAAGCGATCGCGGCACCCACTTGGAAAAAACCTTTTTCACTTCACTTCAAAAAACCTTTTTCTTGGTCCGATCGACTTAAAATTTTGACACGTTTGAAGCAAAGGTTAGTACTCTAGAAAGACCTGGTTACTGGTTTACTACGAGCGCCATCTCTGGGTTAGTCTCGGGAGTTATTGATCGATGTGTTAATAGTATGATCTCAAAGGGTTTTAATTGCTGAAATCACTTAATTAAATGGATGAAACAGAATTGCTTTCAAAGAAAATGAACGAGATATGTTATAAGTTCTAGTTCAAAGCGATAGTAATTGCCGTAAGAGGTCACTACCAATTTTTTTATTCCCACGTTTAAAGTTACTCACATACGATATTTTAAATGGAAAAAAAATTAAATTTCGAATTGTTATTAAAAACCGGCTTAAAATTGAAAATGAAATATAGAATATATGTTGAAACAATATTTGTTATAATAGTATCCATAGATATATGTGTATCAATATCAATACAGTTATCACTATGATTTTTTTTAATTTTTATTGTTAATTTAATAATATACCAGAATAAATCCATGAGGAAAAAAGATCACTAGAGAAGCTCGTGATCATGATGCCTATAATTACCTTCAGAATGTAAGCAAACTGAGGGAAACCCCACGAGGAAGAAAAGATCACTGTGTACCTCACGGTTACGATTCGTGTACTTAAAGAAACTTAGTCCCTGGGAGGCATGGACAATGGCACCGAAAACGTTTAACGATCGCTTTCAGAAAACATGAGTGAAAACATGCATATTCCAAGAACAAAAAAAAAAGTCCATTTAAAGAGGCTTTAAAATAGATGAAATATGCAAAGATCGGTTGAATTTTGAATTGAAAGGGTTTGTATTCTTGGCGCAACACGAGATATTGAGCACTGGAATTGACAAAGGAAGGTTTGGAATTGACGCTTTCGAGGATTTGTTTTTTCGATTTTCTCGGTAATCGTTTCTACGGGCAACTGGTAGTTACTGGCTGAGTTCTGCGCTTACTTTAGATGGAATTGTTGTTGTTGTTATTTTTAATGAAGCCAACTTCTTTCAACACTCGAAAGCCAGTATTCACTTTCATGTACATTTACGCTTGCCAGAAGTCGAACAGAGAAGAAATGTTTCCTTCTATGGGATATGATTATTTCGATTCTGTAAAATACTAATTTACTTATAAAGATAGCAATACAGGTGCAACACTTAGTTAATTTTCCTTCACGATCGGAGAGTGCGGTTCGGACGTTCTTTACCAAACCTAAAAAACTAGACGTCCAAGACCTTAACATATCTAAATATAGAAAAATAATAAAAATGTGATAGTGCTAATTGTGATTCATTATTTAAAAATCTTTCACAATCATCACGCGTACATTAATAGCTTTTTTCGATTCTATTGATACCCACCTGCACTTCAGCAATATCAGAACCTTACCGGAGAAAAATGACTTTTATATCACTTCCCTGCAGGAAATGTAATTCCGTAGTAAAGTTGGTTTTAAAGATAATGTAAAAGTTTGTGACAAAAATTGTGGGGCTGATTATTTTGTTGATAAAGCAAATATAAGCAAAACAAGGGGTATTGATGACGGACCTCGTAATTTGGAATTTCGGTCAAAACATTCCTGTCAAGCAAACACATATATCTATCTCCGCAACTTCTATCATAACTCTAAGCATTCCAAAACGTCGGAGTTTCAACAATACTTTTAAACCAAATTTTCCCTTCATTATTATAAATAAAATTTTTAAAAAGTTATAATCTTAAAGATTGCAAATTATAAAACATATTTGCTCATATTTGGTTCAAAACCTGATGAAACATTCACACAACATGATACCTGATAAAATGTCAACCATATTCAACAGCGTTTTAGTGGTTCCAAGCTAGATTTAATATGATAAAAAATATAAATAAAAGAATAATATTAATTATAATGAATCAAACGGTTATCGTGTCATTTTTCAGTATATATGAGGTGCAGATCGTTTATTATGCTAGGCAAATTTTTTTTCGGCTTAAGGCAGTAAATAGGTTCATTTACTTATTTTTTTGAATTGATTTGGAATCTCAACTACAGTTTGCTACATTTCAACAAAGTGGGAACCATTTGATCTAATTTAAAATATTACATTTTTAAATTAAATAGTTCTTTGAATTAGCATTCATAAAATACATAATTTTTAGAATAGTTTTGAGAAACTTCATAAGTGTTGAGGGAAAATAATTTTTGCTTGTGTTGCAAACACCTAATGTAATGGTGATACATTAATTTTTTTTAATTCATCGAAAAATTTAAATGTCAACAATCAGCGAGAATGGAAATCGAGAATGAATATCTTAGCGCATAGTTTTACCAGAACTTGTTTAAAACTATCGGAGGGAAACAAATTCGAAATATAATATTTAAAAAAAAAATTGGCCATATTACTGAGCAGTTTAATTTATGTTGGCATATTGTATGAAAATGGTATAAGGATACAAGAAACAAGAATTTGTGTAGTTAATCGTTTCTTGAAAAGTGTGAAAAGCTAAAATAAAAACTAGTCTCGAATAAATATATTTAATCGAATAATTTCTGAAAATAAAAATGACAAAGTGAAGGATATCATAGAGTCATTAATATACTCCATTTAAATAACTAATATAGTAAAAATAAACCCTATAAATATTCAATGAGTAAATAAACTGAAATTAACAAAAAATTCTATTTTGTTAATTGCAGTTTGTTAATTAATCAATCTGCTTGTTTAGTAAGGTAATGTGTTAGATTTTTCTAGTTTTGTTTTAAATATTAAATAACTTGAATAAAATACAGAGTGAAATGTAAGGAAAGGTGAAAAATTAAGTACTGGACATTTTTTTATGTTTGTTTTAATAAAAAAAACCAATATATTATAATATTTTAAAATATTGCGCATTATTTTAACTATGATTAACTTATGTATGTAAATTTGTAAGAAAGTAATAACTATAAATTTAAATGAATTATATTAAAAAATGCTTATTATAGAATTTTTATATTTCTGTACTTTAATTTTACTGAATGATGATGAAATCTCATTCTTATTATTTGAACAAAAAAAAGACAATCACAAATATGTAAAGAACGATCGCAAACATTTAAAAGACAACACACCATATACAGAAGGATCACAAACATTTAAAAGACAACACAACATATAGAGAACGATCACAAACATTTAAAAAACACAACATATAAAGGACGATCACAAACATTTAAAACAACTGTACTTGTGTTTGCGTGTGTGTGTGTGTTTGTGTGCATGCGAGCACTTCAAAACCAGTTAAGTTCATTTTCTAGAATGAGTTGTGATTTATTAATGACAAAAGCACACACAACTTTAAAAAAAAAACGCATTAGAAGCGAACTAGTGTGCTAGTTGGTTACAAACATATCTTACTAAGCAAAATTTTAAATTAAACTTATAATAGAATATTAGATCAATCGTGTAATGATTTTGACTGCTTATAAAACAAAGAAATTTATGTCAAATATTAATTCTTTCTAAATATGTGAAAGTGCTCATAAATAAAAAAAAAATAATCATCCATTAAGCCTTGACATCTTAAATCTGATCGTGAAGTTAATTTTTAAAGTTAATTTAAGATCTGAATACTGAAGAAAACACAATCTTTAAATTTTATTTTTCACAATCATAGCTAAAAGCTTGGAATAATATCGGCCATATTTTCTTAGTTTTACCAGGTCCGAGACATCGCGAAGTAAATAGCATTCGATAATTACAGGATAGACCGTCTACAGCTATAATATTGGGGAATATGAGTGGATTCTAATTTTCCTTTAAATCCCACACAGGTATATAATGTTGGTTATATTAAATACAATATGTAGGTCAAAAGATTGAAGTTCAAATAACGTTAAAATAAAAAGAAAACATTGAACGGTACTTTAATTTAAGTCTTATAGTATTTAATAAAATTTAGAAGGAATATGATGAATATATAGCAAATTAATCCATTTAATATTAACTAAAATATTTAAACGCATGCGTTAAATATCAGTACATGCATAAAAAGATAAGTTGAAACTGATTTACCTTTTCATTCACGGAGTTCATTGCTCGATGGGAGTAAATATAATGCCCAAAGAAACGATGGAATTCTTAAGAGATTTAATTCACACTTTTGCATCACGGTTGATGTTTCTGAATCAGACTAAAATGCAGCAAACTATACAGCAGAATTCGAACTGTGGAATAACAAATTGTAACAATTATTTCAACTCATTACAGTTACGGAGAAAAAATCAATTACAAAATAGCAAACGATTTTATTCAAACAAATGTAATTGAAACACATTTATGAAAAAATATAATTTTCCAAACGATATTAAAGAAAGCCATAGCTTGTCGATATGTACAAAAAACAAAAATAATAAATTTAAGTAGATGTTTTACTGGATAAAATCTTTTAATTCGACACGTTAGAATGTTGAACTTATTTTAAAATATTAACTCTTTTTACTTCTTCATATAATCATAAATGTAAAATTACTAATACTTAAAAATTGTTCATATTATCAAAATTTTCGAGTAAATTTACATAAGAGTGCAATAATAGTTTAACACGTGCATTTATTAATTATTAATCAATAAATTGGTAGCTATAAAAATAGAAGTGATTTGTAATAAAATGAATTTAAATATGCTAAGTATAAAATGGAGAGAGGAATTTAAGAGGACTTGTGCACTTCTAACGTGTAATTGGTTAAATTACATTATTTTATTACATTTCGTCATCGTGTAAGAATTAACGCGACTTAATAATTATCCCTTGTACATTTTAATGGATTACATATATATTATACTTGAGATATGTTTCCCGATCTTTATTCCATTTTGCTAGAGTAATTTGATTTATTTGTAAATGCTAAGGAGCAAAAATAGTAATCAAAACCAATGCTAATTTTATGCCAAGGAGCAAAAATGATAATTCTAAATGGCGTCCAATTGATCGGCCTCGGTTCAATCGGTTCCTGCTCACGTGACCGAATATTATAGGTTCGATACTTTTTGCGACATGTTTGTATATAGTGTTGATTTTTTTGTATTGGATTGTTTTATTAATGTAGCACTAGGAAGCAGTATGAGGGTTATTGGCAACGAACCTCATCATTTTGAATATCGATCAAACGACCAGGAAGACACAGAATTGGCACCTCTTTTTCTAAACTTCCATACCATAACACAACGGGTGGGGGGGAGGAAAAGAGGACTTTGAACCTTAACAAATTTAACGTGCTTCATCCCCATACACGACAGGCCTTTAGTGGCATCAGAATTCGAAACCACGACTAGACGGGAACAACGCCGCATGGTACGAAACGGGAATTTTCTTGGAAATGGACGAATTTTTTTTGCAGCTCAATGAGTTAATATCATCTTCCATTATGCACTTGTGTATAAGAGAATGTGGGGATAAACATAATGTATGACCGCTAATCACCGTGATTGCGGCAAATATACCTGAAATCGAGAGCATGAACAGTGAATTTCCATAGAAACCTTCCCAGCCACGAATGAGGTCTATTACGACTTTGAAAAATATTATTAAAATAATAAGTAGGGGTGAAGTAGGTTAAAACATCCTCTTGAGGATAATAACTTCTGAATATTTTTCGTATTTTGGGGGGCATTACAAAAAAGTTTCAAGTTGTTCGGAAAAATAGACTTTATAGAAGTTTACTTTAGATATTTTGTGGGAGACATTTTTGTAAAAATTTTATCTAACTTCTTCCGATTCTGCTATCAAATAGCGTTTAAGGAGTACAATGCGGTATGAAAAATCTTCGTTACCTTAAACAATGCTATACAGATTTTTTCTATATTTTTGTGTTGGAATAATAGTTACATTTTTCTTAAGAATATTAAATTAAATTAATTGTCATTTGCTTTTCAATACCTGAAATTGCTTTAGTTTCAATGTCTGAAATGAATATCGTCAATAGTTTCCAAAACCTGCTTTAATATTTTACCGTCTGTACCTTTATTTTAATATATGAAAAGAACATTAGCAAAAGTTTTAACAATTTACTGACTACTGTAATATTTTATCATTTACAGTTATCCATTTGGTTTTAAAATTAACATTATTTTTTAATTCACGATGTTTTTTATGGTTGTGAGTTCTATAAAACTTGGATCGTTGCACTTGAAATTAATTTTATTTTCACAATAAAAACAACAATGTAATGGACAAACCGTAAGTTATTTACCATTGCTTAGTAGTCCACAACATTATCTAATTGTAAAAGAGGAAACTTTGCTCAACACTTTTGCTTTGGATTTATCTCAGAGTAACATTTTACTGCTTGAAAATAAACATTAACCATTTTGTATCCGTTTGAAAAAACAAGTAGATAAATGCTTATTACAACAAACATATTTTTTTCGTAAAAGAAAGATTAGCTCAATAATGGTTTCGATTATTCCCGAGGGACATCTGCTCAAATCTTTCGAAAGGCACAAAATGTGAGAGTAGAATAGAGAACAAGATATTTGGGTAAAAAAACTACTTTTTGCTGAATTTAATGTAAAAAAAGTAAAAATATCAAGGCCAAAATCGTTAACAAGGTACTGGACGATTCAGAAGAATAAAATAAAGTATGGTGATGTTGATAAGAAATCTAATGTGTAAATGCACTTTCCTAAATTCTCCTCTCAATCTGTAGAGATTGCAGTCCTTTATTTCAAGAAATGCTACTTTGCATACGTGTTAGAAAATCTTTTTCCATCTATTATGAATTTTATCCAGAAGAGGCGTGAATTAACCGAGTTGGGAGCAAAGATTCCTCTTCAGGCTCTCCTGAACGTCGAGAATTTTGTCCGCATTCCCCATGAATGAGGTGTTAAAAAAAAGGAAAAACTGAATCTCATTTCGAAATGGGAAGGGTCAAGAGTATTGTACCGTTTGAAGATAATTTATTGTTAATCAGACAAATAGGTAAATTCTGATTTTTAAGTTTAAAATATTTAATGTGACTATGTACAGCTATTATACAAAAATATGTGACAGGAGATACCAAGACGTCCGTCTGGACCGGGAACCAAGCAGGGACTCACGCTCTTTGAGGGCCATCGACCTCCAACGGTTTTCTCGTTGGCGAATCTCCCCAATCTTCACAAGCTCCCGAAATAGCTACTATCCCCCAACGGTTGACATCTCTGGGATCAGGTGTCGCTCGGGCTGTCCAGATGCATGAGTGTCAAAGTTGGTAGCTCGACCAACAAACATTAAAGAAGACCGAGGAAAGTGGATATGCCACAGACGTTACAGCTTCCTCCCCCCTTCGAAAAACCTTTCTATGGAGAAAAGTTAGTGTTCTTAAAATGTTATGAAGGAATCCGTCCATAAGATAAGATGACAATTGGAAGATTCATATTATTTCACACACAAGTAATACAATATCTCCTGAGTTATAACAATATTAAACTCAAAAATTTTGATTAAATTTGAAACTCAAAAATTTGAATAATTAGCTTTAATAAGTGAGTTCCTTTTAGGGAACTTACAAACATCAACAATAAGAAATTAACACATTATATTGAATGATAATTAAAAAAATATGATTCCAAATATCAATAATAATAATAAAAGCACATTAAAACACATATAATACCATATATGCATATTAAATGAAAAATTCTAACAAACAGTTCATTTCGATACTTCAAATACAATAATTCACATAAAACTAATCCAACCATGCTTGTTCTAATCAAAAAGTTAACCAAACATATTTCTTTCAGGTTTTTTTTTGAAAATCAAGTTCTCTCTACTCAAAAAGTTAAACCAACATATTCATTTCAACTTTTCTAATGGGTTATTTTGTAAGCCCAAATATCCATTTTAAGTAGCTCTTTTATTTTTTTTAAACCTTCGAGAGAATAACATGTATCAAAAATCAGATTCGAACACACAGATCTATTTACTTCTTTAAAACTTCTTTAATCCTTAGTTATCTTACAGTTTACAATATTAATTTCGCTGATGTACTAAAATATTAAAAAAAATATCAAAACACTTTTAGTTCACAATACTACATCTTAACACCTTTTTAAAATGCTATATGTATGTTTTTCTTTTAAATTCACATATCCATTATTCTAGAAAAATATTCGCGTAAAATGATACTAAATACACAATTCATTATACTAAATAAAATTTCTTCAAAGCAAAGACAATCGCACAAACATAGATATAGTTATATATATATATATATATATATATACAGAGAGTGAGAGAGAGAGAGAGATTGCTCTATTACATATAATTAATTAAAGCAAACGATGAAATACTGAAAAATGGACAATTATAAACAGTTCCGATATTAAATTTAAAGTAAACGATAAATTATTAAAAGTAATTATTTAAGTTAAATGTAATTAAAATTCAAGCACATGATAAATTAGTAAATTGAATATTATATTGGCGACAGTTAAATAAAATTAATGCAAAAATAAATTATTAAATTAAATATTTTTAAGTTAAATGTGATTAAAAGAGAAGCAAAGGATACATTTTTAAATTGAATATTATATCAACTGTAGGTAATTCAAATTAAAGTAAACGGCAAATTATTTAATTGATTACATTTATGCTTAACGTAACTAAATTTGAAGCAAACAATAGAAAAAAAGTGATCTGGAATGCCAAAAGTGATCCAACTAAAGCAATGGCTTCTTCGCGGTTAATAAAACTATCAGCGTAAATTTTTGAAATAAATTTCTTTCACATTTTGATGTTTGGAGTAACTCACTGTAGTATTTTCCACCGTTCTTTCCTTTCCTAAGGAGTCTATAATTGGTGATAATTTTGAACCTCGTTCAAGTGACGAAGATGAAACTTGAGCGGGCACTCTCCTCTCCTTACTTCCACACCACGCCAATTGTAGGACTTAGGGTCCCGAAAGATTCACCGCACATCAGAACCGGCGACACGGTGAGTGTTCAGTGAAATCAAGGTTCGATCCCACGATTCGTCAAAAACCGTCGACCGCGAGTCCGCTTCCATGACCAATAGGCTTTTGCGGCCACTTAGAATTATTAGTCAACAATTATGGCCAAATATTGAAATTAATGAAGCTATATTATAATGTATCATGTTAATTACCAGAAGTACCTGGACATTATTTTCATAATGAAAAATAGTTCTGAAAATACAGAGGATTATTTAATTTATCAAATGAGATTGGAATTTTTAAAAAAACTTTCTTTTATTACTTCTAAATCGGATTGAGCAATAGCTGTTTACGAACACGAAATGAATTACGTTTCAAGCTGTAAGTCAGTGTAATCAACCTATATCCTGACAAAAGATGAAAATTACATAAATCCCAACTTCAAAAATATGTATGTGCGATTAAAATAGAATGACTTTAAATTAGACATTCTATCTTAACCATTTCCATATTCAAATTTAATTAGCTGTTCCAAGGCAGAGTTAACAGTCATGTTCCAAACCAAATACAGCAAAATATAATATGAAAAAAACTAAAGAATTTTCTTTTTTACTTTATTGCCTATGGATAGAAAGACTAACTAACAATTAATGGACATTTTTGTTCATAAGATTACAGAAAAAAATTGTACGATAAATCTTTGAAAAGTTATCAACTGACGAATTTACACATTAACGAAACAAAAACATCACAGTTGACAAATAAACAGAATCGTAGACGAAAAATATGTAAACATAAAATATCGCCATTCATTTAGTATTATAAAGCTTCAGTTTCTTTCGAAACGCTACATTTTTGCTAAAAGTGAAATATAGATGGACTCTATCTATTTCATTCGGGCGTCGCAAATAAAATCAGAAACATTTTGTTCGGGATAATGTAATTGGAACATTTTATATGTTCCATGTTTCAAAAGTCTCTCTTAATGGCCAGAGGATAGGAAGTTAATTTGCTGTTCGACTTCTTCAAAATCATCGTTTGAGATGATGGGAAATAACGTATCGCAAACTGTGCTTGTCTAACCGATCAAGCATAACATCCAGATATTAGGATGCTGATTTGAGCTCTGACTTCCTCAAGAATAACGTTTAAGATTACGGGTGCTGACACATCGCTAAATGTGTTTGTCTAACGCATCAAACCTCAAGGCTGGAGAATAGGATGCTGATTTAAGGTCCAACTTCTTCAAGACGGTCGTTTGACATTATGGGGGATGATTTATCGCAAAAAGTGCAAGACTTCATGGGTCAAATTTCGCGGATGGAAAATAGGAATCTACTTCAATTCCGATTTCTTTTAAGATCGCCGTTTCATCTGATGAGCTGACGTATTGTAAGATATCTTTTATATGATCCTCTTCATTAGGACAAGAAAACTTGTTTATTTTCCATCATATTTCAGAGAAAAATGTATTCTCTTTTCATATAAAAATTTATTTTTAAAATTTGAAAATGTACCCCAAAAGTAATTTTGTTATTTATCCATATAACAGGAAAAAAATTACATTTTCGCTATATTTAGTTCGGAATAAATGTGCAGAATATGTTAGAGAATAGTTCTTTTTATTTTTGCTATAAATCTTATAAGCAATGGAAAATAGAAAATAATGTACCATTTGCTAGAAATTTTTTTTTCACTTTCAACACTTGTTGTTGAAATAATTTATTTCTCAAGTTTAAATAATTATTTTTGAAATATTGAAGTTTCAGGTATTTTTTTTTCAATATATTTTTTTTATTTTGTTTAGTTTCGTTTTAAAGTCGATTAATTTTATCTTGCGCTGTATGGAAGAATTTTATTTGTACATGTTATGTTATCGTGTGATATCGTCTGTTCAAAATCATTCATTACGAATATTTTTAATGTGTGAAAGTGAAAAAGAAAAAGGAAAAATTATAGCCATCTTATATGATTTTGCTTTTTTTTATGCTAAACATTTTTGTCTAATAAAAATTAATAAAAATTTTTATAAAAGGGAACTATAACTTAAACAACTGGAAATTAGTTATTTTTTACCAATTTTTATTTAAATATTATCTTCTGACCAGTAGGAGGATTGAATATATATATTCTCATATATCCTATATAGATGTCAGAGTTTTCTTAAGATTATACAATTGTATTTCTTCAAATACGTGCGGTAACTAATTATTTAAAAGTAATTCGTTACAGCATATAAAAGAAACATAATTTTTACAGTAAATAACTAATTTTAAATCTACGTTTTCCTTAACCATTTGCGCCTTCTATTTTTTCCAATATTTCAATGTGTCATTAAAATATAAAATTCACCTTTTTAACGTGATTGCCTATTACATTTCTCAGAGGTCCAATTAAAAAAAATTATTGCCGAAAAGTTGATATTCAATTTGTAACTTTAGTTTAGTTGTTTATTGACGTCGCACTAGAAGCAACACGAGGACTATTCGCAATTGACCTCGTATTTCTGAACCACGGTAAAGTGACGAGATCAACACCTGAGCTGCCACCCCCTCTCCTAACATCCACACCACACCATTGGGATGACTTTGGGCCCCGACAGATTTAGCGTGCATGAGACCCGGCTACACGGCGGGTCTTTGGCGACCAAGGATCGAACCAGCGACTGAAGGAAAACCTCCGGCTACGAATCCGAAACCATGACCACTAGGCTACCGCGGCCACATTGCAACTTTCGAATAACATCAATACGGCACAATATATACTGCTGAGGAAGAATTAATGTAATAATTAATGCACAATTGCATTATTTTAAAAATTTCGAAAAGTTTGTTATTAAAAGTGTATCTTTAAAATGATTATACACACACTACACTCACACACACACACAAACACTTATATATATATATATATATATATATATATATATATATATATATATATGTTACGATTTTGGTATTTAAAATGTGTTTATAATGTTAAATTATGTCAAAATTACGATTCTGCTTGAAAAATAGTGCAGGATTAACGTTTATTGCATGTAAACATGTGAATTAAATCAATTGCTATGGAACCTTGTAAATAACATGGGGCTCTTTTGGTATCTTGCCAAGTTGGCGACAATTGGCAACATTTTGTCGCCAAATTTGGCGATATTGGCGATATTTGACGACTTTCGGTTCCGGTTCTCCTATTTTCTGGAATGTTCTACCACTTTCGCCATGTCTATATAAGGCATACTGAAATGCAACATGGGGAGTTGTTATTCACATTTCTTGAAGCTCAGACGCGCCCGCAGCCTCTGTTACTTTACGGGTAATTCCGTTGTGATTTATGCCGATGAGAGTACGAAAGCTACGGCTTTGAATTTGATCTATTCCCCGCTGGATCAGTACATTACGTTTTGTTATATTCCTGTGACTTTTGCTGTTCTTATGCCTGTCTGAACATTGTATTCTTCATTGGGCTGATAATAAAGAACTGTTATATCGCTGTCCTGATTAAAGTCTATTCAATCCCTGAACCCAACAGTGAAATTCGTTACAAATTGGTGTCAGAAGTTGGGTTGAATAGCGAAGATAAATTAAATGGCTGACTTCGATATTGAATCGGTGTCTCGACTGCGTGTTATAGAATTACGAGAACAGTTAACTAAACGGGGCTTGCCTACAACTGGTCTGAAAGAAGAGTTAGTGAAACGACTTAGAGACGCTATGGAGAGTGAACAAAGTATTAGAGAAGTGAGTGATGAGAGCTCGCCTGAAATAAGAGAACGAATTAAGGCGGTTGGCGAAAAAGAGCAAGCAAGATAAGAAAGAAAAAGTAAATCTGAAATAAATTTTAACCAACTGTTGGCGGCTATGATGGATATGAACTCTGACTTAAAAGAAATGAAGGCAGGTCAGAGAGAACAGGAAGGAAGATTATTAGAAGAAATGAAATAAACCCAAGAGGAAATGAAAGCTAACATCGTAAGCGTGATTAACACCAAGATAGATGTTATTGCAGACAAAGTGGACAAAAATGAAGAAAGACTTGGCGAAATTGAAAAGAATATCGAGAAGAATGAGGAGAGATTTGGCGAAATAACACTAGAAATTGGGAAATTAAAAGAAGCAATGAAGGTTGATATATCTGCTGAAAAATCAAATTTCGCCAAAGAAAATATTCGGGAACAAGAAATCAGCCAAGATCAACCCAATATCGCCAAGAAAAATATCAAGATCTCCACATATGATGGAAAGACATCATGGTAGGTATACAAAACCCAGATCAAAATTGTAGCCAATGGAAATGGCTGGGATCCTGTTACCAAAGCTCGCCAACTGGCTTCATCCTTGCGAGCGGAGGCTGCAGATATCTTAAGAACAGTCCCGGAGGAAGAACAATTAAATTTTGAAGCGCTCACAGAGGCCCTAGAGCTACGTTTCGGCGAAAAATGTTTAAAGGACTTTAGTCACCTGCAATTAAAATCACGCCAACAAAGACAGAGTGAGACTCTCCAAGATTTGGCGACAGATGTAGAACGGCTATCTCATCTTTCATTTGCCGATTGCCCAGCTAACGTACGAGACACTTTGACTCTACAATACTTTATTGATGGAGTGAAAGATTCTGAAATTCAGGAGGCTCTCAGATTGTCGGAGTTAAAAGACTTGAAATCAGCTCTAGTGTACGGCCTGAAATACGAGGCTGCCGAACAAGCTTCAAGAAGGGAAAGACATCTGGTGAGGGGCAGAAATAACCAATTCAGATCCTGGTATGGCGGATACTCTGAAAGAAGTGCGTGATAGTCTGTTATCCCTGAATGTCAAATATAACAGAAACGCACAAAAGACGAAGGTAACGTGCTGGAGGTGCGGAGCCGAAAGAAATGTTCAACGGAACTGTCAAGCTCGCCAAGATCAACGAGCTGGGAACGCACCTAGAACCAAAGCACAGGAAAACTAGAACATGGCGGTCTCGCGGGGCGGAGGTTGCCAGTTAATAATAAGCCCCATTTTGAGGTTTTTCAAATTTCTTCAGAAAGTGGCGGTGGAAATGAATTCTTCATTAAAGCCCATGTAAATAAATTACCCTGTCGTATGATCGTCGATACAGGGGCCAATGTCACCATCATGCGGGAAGATATTGCTCAATAACTTAATGAGAAAATCATCTGGACGCCGCCCTGCGTTACCTTCCAGACGGTGAACGGTGACAAAATTCCAATTATTGGCAAAATGAACATCAAGATAACCTTCGGAATTAACGAATATAGTCATACTGTCTATGTGGCTAAAATTACGGACAATTTTATCCTCGGACTGGACTTTTTAGAGAAATGCAATTTTATTTTGGACTTTAAAGATAGCTCTTTGCATTCTACGACGGAAGATGTAACACTTTTTCGGAAAGGAGTAAGTGAAATCAAACCCTGTTATCTAATAATTGCTTCATCGGATTTCACCATACCGGCTAGGCAAGAACTAATATTGAAGGGTAGGGACTTGACCAATTACTTTTCGATGGCCTGCAAATACCTCTCTCCATCATATACTCAAATTCTTGTTTTGCGATTTTCAATTGAGCTGGATTTAACCGACGAGCTCTTGCACAAACGGGGGCTCCAACTGTAGGGATGAAATATACAGTATCGTGCTTAGTTGTATTCTTAGGAGAAACGTTCAACTGAGTAATCTCCTTAAACTTACGCAAAAGATCCAAGTATTCGGAATTCCCGACAATAGTTTTTACTACTGGGACATTACTTAAAGTAGTTTTACCCTTAGCTTTTAAATCAGTTAAAGGATCAACCAACCAAACAGCGTTTTTTCAAATCAACCAGCAAACCAAAATGCTCCAAAAAGTCCGCACCGATAATAGGCTTAGTAACCTCAGCGACAATGAAAGGCCATTGAAAATTACGTCTTAAACCTAAATCAAGTGTCAGTGACTTAGAACCGAAAGTTGGAATTTTAGAAACATGAGCTGCGTATAAAAAGAAATCAGTTTTCCCATTACCTTTAGTTACATACGATTTAGGATAACAGGAAATATCACTACCTGTATCAACAAGAAAACCGGTACGATTGTTTACATCATTAACAAAAAGCCTGCGACTTTCACGTCTTAAAACCGAAGTCGTCGCTACTCCTGTGAGTGTTTCGAGTTTTTCTTGTTCAAATGCACATGGAGGTATGCAACGTTTTGCATTTTCCCGATACCTAAAATGGTATCAGCACAGCCAACCTTCCCGTTTCTTAGCACTAGCTCTAGATACCTTCTAGATTCTGTATGTATTTCGTCTACGTTGTGGTTTCGGAGATGCATGTCTTGAACCCAACCTAACCAATCTCGAGAGTTCATTTAACTGTTGTTGCATCTTAAACCATTTCTCATCTCGACGACTAACGTGATCAGTACTCGTATTACCATCAGAAACAGAGTTTATACTGCCCTGTGAAAACTCAATGATTTTGTCAGCCATTTCCGCTAACTTGTTTAGGTTCTCTGAACTAACAGCTAGAACGGCTTGAACTTACGGTGGTAAACGCCTCATCCAGATGTTCTTAAGAAAAGATTCGTCTACATGGTTTTCACTCAATTCTCGCATTTGCCTAAGCAATAAATACGGGGATCTATCACCTAATTCCAAATCCTCAATTAGAGTTTTAACTTTCAGGTTTTGCGATACTTCAAACTGCTCTAGTAAACAGTTTTTTAGAGCTGTATATGGACACGGGGGAGGTTCACAAACTATATCCGTAGCATGTGAAAGCGTTTCAGGGTCCAATGAAGCAACCAAATGGTCAAATTTGGTTGGTTCGACCGTAATGCCAGCTAACCTAAAACTAGCTTCAAGCTGCATAAAAAATAGCTTTACATTACGAGGGCAAAAACTAGGAACTTTAACAGTAACTCTGTCACAACCATTATTTGAACCTACAATTCCTTCACTTTTAGTATCTTTACCTTCAAGCGACATCTCAATCTGAGCGAGTGTGATAATGAGTGAGTGATCGTGAAGTCTACTGGCGTAAGAGCCAGATGTAGCTAAATCGACATCTCAAAGCGACAGTAAAAAAAATAAAAATTTTTCCGACCAAATTCCTGCCTCAGAGGTTCGAACCATAGATAGGGACGTTCCCAATTCACAGATCTCAGAGAGTTTCCTACGGTTAACACATATTTACAGCTTGCTTCCTAGTTTGATGGTAAGTTCCTCAGCATCAAATTAGCCTTTCCGGGAGTTATCAACACTTGTTCCTTGACCGGGTCACCAGCTTATGGAGAAGGGAAGTTGATAAAACCACCAGTTCCCCATTTTATCCTATCAGATAGTGTAGGCTAGATAAACAACTATGAAAGACTAAAAGACACGTAGAACTAACAATTTATTTGAAACTTAATAAGAGCAACTTTAACATTTTCAACTTTAAAACTCGACCTTCACAGGTCTGGAATCTGCGAAGCAAGTGAGCTGAGAAAAGATCGCTCCATCCTTTTCTTCAAATCGGTTTACAGCTCCGCAGCCAAAAACGACGTCAAAAGATGACGTAGGCAGCCGCCACACACAAAGAAGCAATTATCACGAAATAGAAGTGAATGACGCACTACACAGCGAGCAAAAGTGAGTGCAATCTCTCTCCATCACTGGAAACTATATTACAGTTGATAAAATGGGGCACAGACTGGCAGCATGGAATGAGTAAATCTTTCTGTCGTCCAGGCCCAGTTCCACTCTATGCCTTATTGTATAAAGGCCGTTTTAGCTGCTATTGGCGGAAGCGGTTTCTGCTAATTTCGCTCCCTTGTAAGCCCGCAAACTGCTTGAAAAATTTAATCATTTTGTATTTATGCCCTTTCGTCTACGTACAATAAATATCTTTTTTTTTCTATTTTCTTTCCTTCATTATGTTGAAATTTTAATGGCTGGCTGTGTATATATATATATTTGTTTAGTATTAAGACTTTCTTAAGTGTGAAGAATATTTGAATTACGGAAAGAGAGACAAACACGAAACAGAAAAAAAAAACTAGTGTTTTTTTTATCAAATACACTGAAAGAAAAAGAGATAGTATTTAACTTAAATGCGTAAAATAAAGTGCACGATTAAAGTTATGGAATTAAATACTAAAAAAAATTCTCCTTCAGCATATATTTTTTTATTCAGTGACACGCTTTTTAATTGAAGTAATATTAGTAAAATATCATTTAAGTATGTAAATAACTGTTTCAAAGAGTCCATTGTGGTTGGCTCCTACTTGAAGCCAGAACTTGGTAATATTTATAGTAAAAAGCAAAAATTTATTTTTAAAAGTCCAATATCTTACAAAAATATCATGTTAAAAATATTTGTCCTATAGCTTACTATTTTCTGAACAATAAAATTAAGTATTTTTTCCTTAAATCAACCAAACATATAAGAAGCAAACATCTAAGCCAAGAATTCAAAAATAACTTTGCACAAATTACCTCAAAAGCAATCAGCGATTTGGTTAGGTGTCCTTTTTGGAGAGGCAAGAAATTCTGTGAAAAAGAATTGTGGATACTTTTTATACATCCATACGAAAATTCGAAAAAGAAATCGTTTATTTATGCATCCATTACTTCGTAAAATTAAAGAGAACTAATAAAAACGATATTTGGATTAATTAACATTTTATATTCGAGCCTATCCGCTTGGAAAATGAAATCAGTGTCGTTTTCCTTAAAAAGAACAATGCCTAACCGTATAAGGGCCGTTTTAGCTGCCTCTGGGGCAGCTGTTTCTTCTACTTTTGCACAGTTGTACACCCTCAAACTGCTTAGAAGTTTAATAATTTTCTCTTCATGCAAAATTGTTTATGTACAATAAATATATTTTATGTACTTTCCTTCCTGCATGGTGTTGGAATTTTAATGGCCGGTTGTGCATTTTGATAGTTCCATATACCCATGAAGGAAACAAATCATTATTAGAACAAGAAACAATTTATATTCAGAATCAAATATATTTTGTAAGTCTCTCTCTCTAATGTTAATATTAATCAGCGCCTTTTCTATTTTAATGCATGAAAAAGTCAGATAATTTCATTTTAATGAAGTGTGACTATTTCTGTATTTTAAATTTTACCAGAATTATATGTAAAATTTCTAAATATATTTAAAATTAAAGTACATGATAAATTAATAAATTGAATATTATATTAGCGACAGTTAAATAAAATTAATGCAAAAAATAGATTATTAAATTAAATATTTTTAAGATAATTGTAAATAAAGGATACATTTTTAAATTGAATATTATATCAACTATACGTAATTCAAACTAAAGTAAATGGCAAATTATTTAATTGATTACATTTAAGCTTAATGTAACTAAATTTGAAGTAAACAAAAAAAAATTAAAATGGTTTGGAATGCCAAAAGTGATCCAACTAAAGCAATAGCCCCTTCGCGGTTAATAAAACTATCAGCGTAAATTTTTGAAATGAATTACATTTCAGGCTGGAAGTCAGTGTAATCGACTTATATCCTGACAAAAGATGAAAATTACATAAATCACAACTTCAAAAATATTTTTGTAAGATTAAATATAAAATGGCTTTTAATTTGACATTCTATCGTAACGATTTCCGTAATCAAATTTAGCTGTTCCAAGGCAGAGTTAATAGTCATGTTCCAAACCAAATACAGCAAAATATAATACTAAAAAAACTAAAGAATTTTCTTTTTTACTTTATTGTCTATAGATAGAAAGACAAACTAGCAATAATGGACTTTTTTGTTCATAAGATTACAAAGAAAAATTGTACGACAAATCTTTGAAAATTTTTAGCAGATGAATTTACACATTAACGAAACAAATACCTTGTAAATGTAAAAATATAAAATATCGTAATTCATTTAGTATTATAAAGCTCCTTTTCCTTTCGAACAGCTACATTTTTATTAAAAGTGAAATATGGAAGAACTCTATTATATTTGGGCTTCGCAAACAAAATCAAAAACATTTTGTTTGGGATAATGGGACTTTTATATTTTAATTATTCCTGGTTTCAAAAGTCTCACTTAATAGCCAGAGGATAGGAATCTAATTTGCTGTTCGACTTCTTCAAAATCATCGTTTGAAATGATGGGAAAATTCGCATCGCAAAATGTGCTTTTTCTAACCGATCAAGCGTAACATCTAGATAATAGGATGCTGATTTGAGCTCCGACTTCCTCAAGCCTGCCGTTTCAGATTATGGGGATTGACGCACAGCAAAATGTGTTTATCTAATCGTTCAAACCTCACCGTCGGAGAATAGGATGCTGATTTTCGCTCCGACTTCTTCGACTTTCACGCGAGACTGCCGTTTCAGATTAAAGGTGCTAACGCATCGTTCAGAGTGTTTCCCTAACCGGTTAAACCGTAACGGCCGGAGAAAAGGATGCTGATTTGCTCTCCAACTTCCACAAATCTGCCGTTTCAGATTAAGGGTGCTGACGCATCCCTAAATGTGTTTATCTAACTTTTCAAACCTCACGGCCGGAGAATAGAATGCTGATTTGAGCTACGACTTCCTCAAGAATACCGTTTAAGATTAAGGGTGCTGACGCATCCTTAAATGTGTTTTTCTAACCGGTCAATCCTCACGGCCGGAGAATAGGATCCTGATTTGCGGTATGACTCCCTCAAGAATACCGTTTAAGATTACGGGTGCTGAGGCATCGCTAAATGTGTTTGTCTAACGCATCAAACCTCAAGGCTGGAGAATAGGATGCTGATTTAAGGTCCAACTTCTTCAAGACGGTCGTTTGACATTATGGGGGATGATTTATCGCAAAATGTGCAAGACTTCATGGGTCAAATTTCGCGGATGGAAAATAAGAATCTACTTCAATTCCGATTTCTTTTAAGATTGCCGTCTGATCTGATGAGCTGACGCATTGTAAGATATCTTTTATATGATCCTCTTTATTATGACAAGAAAACTTGTTTATTTTCAACCATATTTCAGAAAAAAAATTTATTAGCTGTACGGAAAAAATGAATTCTCTTCTCATATAAAAATTTATTTTTAAGATTTGAAAATGTACCCGAAAAGTAATTTTGTTATTTATCCATATAACAGGAAAAAAATTACATTTTTGCTATATTTAGAGCGGAATAAATGTGTAGAATATGTTAGAGGATAGTTCTCTTTATTTTTGCTATACATCTTATAAACAATGGAAAATAGAAAATAATGTACGTTTTTCTAGAAAGTGTTTTTCACTTTCAACACTTGTTGTTGAAATAATTTATTTCTCAAGTTTTAATAATTATTTTTGAAATATTAAAGTTTCAGGTATTTTTTTTAAATATTTTTTTTATTTAATTGAGTTTCGTATTAAAGTCGATTAATTTTCTCTTGCGCTGTATGGAAGAATTTTATTTGTACATGTTATGTTATCGTGTGATATCGTCTGTTCATAATTATTCATTACGAATATTTTTAATGTGTGAAAGTGAAAAAAAAAAAAATCCTAGCCATCTTATATGATTTTGCATTTTTTTTATGCTAAAAATTTTTGTGTAAGATGTATAAAAGGGAACTATAACTTAAACAACTGGAAATTTATTACTTTTTACCAATTTTTATTTAAATATTATCTTCTGACCAGTAGGAGGATTGAATATATATATTCTCATATGTCTTATATAGATGTCAGAGTTTTCTTAAGATTATACAATTGTATTTCTTTATATATGTGCTGTAACGAATTATTTAAAAGTAATTCGTTACAGCATATAAAAGAAACATAATTTTTACCGTAAATAACTAAATTTAAATCTATGATTTTCTTAACCATTTGTGTCTTCTATTTGTTCCAATATTTCAATGTGTCATTATTATATAAAATTCACGTTTTTAACATGATTGCCTATTACATTTCTCAGAGGTCCAATTAAAAAAAAATTAATGCCGAAAAGTTGATATTCAATTTGCAACTTTAGTTTAGTTGTTTATTAACGTCGCACTGGAAGCAACACGAGGACTATTGGCAACGGACCTTGTAATTCTTAACCATGGTCAGGTGACGAGGACGACACCTGAGCAAGCACCCCCTCTCTTAACATCCACACCAAACATTGGGATGACTTTGGGCCCAGACAGATTTAGCATGCATGAGACCCGGCTACACGGCGGGTCTTTGGCGACCAAGGATCGAACCAGCGACTGAAGGAAAACCTCCGATTACGAATCCGAAACCATGACCACTAGGCTACCGTGGCCACATTGCAACTTTCGAATAACATCAATACGGCACAATATATACTGCTGAAGAATAATTGATGTAATAATTAATGCACAATTGCATTATCTTAAAAAATATGAAAAGTGTGTTATTAAAAGTATATCATTGTATTGATTACACACACCACATTCACACACACACACAGATATATATATATATATATATATATATATATATATATATATATATATA
>BMAW01014416.1:328972-406243 GCA_019974015.1 Nephila pilipes
TATATATATATATATATATATATATATATATATATATATATATATATTGCATGCGTATTGGAGCATAGAGATCTATGAATTATTTGTAACATCCGAGTTGTGTAATAGTGCTGAAGAGTATCTTAACACTGAGATAATATTTAACTACTTTAATATTTATTGATGATTACGGTATTTTACATAATTGGCGTAAGACATACACACAAAGAAGCAATTATCAAGAAATAGAAGTGAACGACTCACTACACAACGAGCAAAAGTGAGTGTAATCTCTCTCCAACACTGGAAACTATATTTCCTTCACATAAGGTAAATGTTCGATACGATTCCTAGATGTCATGTTGGAATCTCTGTGCATTGATTCATGAGTTCCCAAATGGTGTTATTTTAAATCACAGGAATAATATTTTGTAATGAAATGTCTAAAAATTGATAGATGCACTGAATTCTGCTTTTATACTTTGAGAAGCACAAGTCAATGTCCATGCTTGTCACTTCACTTAAAGCGATACGTGTCAAAGTGAAAGTATCAAAAGGGAAATAGTCAACGCATATTTAAAGAACCCATGTAATCAGTTTTAGAAGAAAAAAATAATGAACACTTCAACACGAGAAGAAGCATTTGGGAAAAAATGACTATAAAAATACAAAGAAATAAAGTTGTTGGTTCTCGAGTTCAACAGTTTATTAAATTCGCATATTTCATGGATACCAATTACTACACAAAAAAACATAACACAATATCATGGCCAAAGAAAATGTCATTTCAAGGGTAGAATAATGCAGTATTTATTAAAAGGAGCTCTTACGGCTTAATTAATGTTAATTATATGGTGTCTAAATTAAGAATAAATTTGTCCCTTATCTGCCCTGACAATAAGATCGGTCTTTTATCCGTCAAAGACATCTGGATATATTTGTGGTGTTTTTGAACCTCTACATATCTTTGCTTTCAGTATAATTTTGAAATAAAAATATCTCTAATATTTTGCAAATTTTAGAACAGGAATGACATTCCAACCATTATTTATTGTTTTAAATACAGTAGGAGTCTTATGAAGATCTGATATTTAAAATCAATGCGAGGAAACTTAACATTTTTAATACTAACATCAGTTTTCTTATAAAATGTAATAATTCTATTAGAAATTTCTTCCTAACTTTTGATCACTACTCTAAAGGAAATACCTTTCTCAAGATGGTTATGTGTTACCTTAAGAAATGTTTACATCTAATGGCTTAATTTTATTAGGTATTTTGCCTAAATAACTACTAATAAATGTCCTGGGGATTAAAAATAGCCTTTTTGAAAAACTCTTTCAAATAAGTCGACTTATTATTATTAAGATATACTTTGAAAGTTCAATTTTTTTCTATCATTCTTAAAGAAGTGTTTAAATTGTCAAAACACTTCTAATGAAAGACCATTGTTAAATCCTGGTTTTAGTTACAAAATCATCGATACTTAAGATAATTTGTTTCTTAACGTAATATCTAGGAACAACGGAAGTTGCAATCCCTATTCATAAACAAAGAAAAGATTTATCTCTTTTTCAGATTCCAATTTTTTTTTTTTTTTTGATAAAAATGAAAGAAAGATATTTCAACCCCATGTAATTTATTTTGAATTTTCATATATGAGTAGATATATACATCGACAACATTTTTTTAAGCAAATACACTGCTGGCCATTAAAATGGTGACATCATGATAGAATAATCTTATGAACGTCAAAATCCCATGAGATGAAGAAAATGTTGGAATATGCAAATGATTTTTAATTCAACGCAAGTAGACTAGACAAGAGCATAAAATGACATCTGATGCACTGCATAAAAAAAAAGTGTGCAGAGGATTTCTCATTCGGAAAGTGCTTTGTAAGGTAGGACTGTGCTTAGAATTTCGTTTTAAGCCTCGAATAAGAAGAAGAAATGCTTACCAGTAAGTGTCGAAAATCGATAGAGGCAGGATCGTTGTCTAAAGAGAGCGTGGAATATCGATCCATGATATTCATCCCTGTCATGCGAATAGGGAATCAATTCAGTATTGATGAGCGTCATACCGAACGGCAGGCAAGATCCCCATACTTTCCTATGACTAAGGCCTGACAGGACACACATATTGCGAGTTTGGTCTGTGAAACCGTACAACCACGTCACAGACCATTGGTCCGGAAATGGGCCTGTATGCAGCACTCCCAGTATTCGCTCGTAGTGTTCGACGGAGTTTGAAGCAACCTGAACTGTCAGCACAACAACCACTACTTCGGCTTCCTTGACAATGCACCATAGACAGAGACGGCATTTCAGGTGCCACGAACGACAAAGCTGTGTAGAGGAGTGGCACAATGTCGTCTTTTCCGACGAGTCCCAGTTCTGTGTGCTTTATTCTGATGGCCGTGTACGTATCTGGGGGATCCGAGGGGACCTCTCGTCACCTGCTTGCATTCGGTATCGGCTTAAGGGCATTAAATCTAGTATGACGCTTAAGGTAGCCATTGCGTACACGACATTCACATCTTTAGTTCGGTTCGATTGTAATTTGACTGCAGATTGGTACATTTCTTGCATCTTATGTCCAATGGTTGTGCCCTATCTTCTAGGTCTGCTAAAAGCCATCTTCCAACAAGATACTGCAGGTCCACATGTTACCCGTCGTGTTCTGACCTTCCTCGATTCACAAGGTATTCCATTGTTGCTTGGCCAATACAGTCTCTAGTCTGTCCCATATTGAAAACATCTGAACGTGAAAACATCTGAACGAAGGTGCATTTAACCAACAAACATATTGAAGATTATTAGAAGTATTACTAGACGTGGGGAAGGAATGCGAAGCTATTATCATACGAGACAGCAGCAGGCAGCAACAAACCTAATATATTTGAACTTTATTAATATGGTTCCGGATAGACAGACCGCTCGGTATCTGTCATCCCTAGTAATTTAGCATCACTGTTGTGTTGTAACCGCGGAAAAGTTTTTTAAAATCATATTTCGTACAAATTCATTTAATTCAATATATATATAATTTCTCTTAAAAAGCAAATTTTTGTAAACAATTCTTCTTTGTAATATTTTTAAATCAATCAATCAGTATTCTTACTTTGGTGGTTAATTATTTCCAGTTTGCAGAGAAAAATGGCGGTGTATTGGTGAAAATTTTCAATGATATAAATATGCTAGAAGTAGTTGAATTTGGAAAATTTTGTTATTTTAATTTTAGCACATTACTTTTGTTGTGTTTTGGAAGATAGTTTAAAAACATTCATTCTCGTGTTCTTGTAGTAATCAACTTGCGCGTCAATTTCGAACAATGATGACGAGTCTGTGGTAAGTTACTGATATTTCATTATGTTTGAGTTTGTTCATAGTGTTTTTTTAGTATTGTTATAATTATTATAATTCGTTTAATTTAGAATTATTTAGAGGTGTAAAATTAAACATCTAAGCGTTTTGCTCGCTTTTTTCCGTGCTGTTCGAGAAATTCCAAAAGCGTTTGCGCCGGGTAATCCCGTGTTGCTGTGAACACACCTAAAGCGTTTAAGCCGCCTTTTTTCGCCTTCCCAGGATGTATTCAAGATCGTTTTCGCCAGGTTTTCCTGAAATTCCTTTCTCCCCTTTTGAAAGTTTTACATCTTGTTAGATAATTGGGGAGTGTTGCGGACACACAATGAACTTTGACAGTAAATTTTATTGCTCGCTAGGGAACCCCACTCTTGCCCTTAGGGTTAAGACATTTTCCATTGAGACATTCGTTCAAGAGGGGAAGGGAAAGATTTCCTTTCAAGTGTGTTTGTCAGTCAGCTTGAGTTGAGATTTTATTGGGTTTATGAAAGAAATGCGTCCTTTGACCTAGCTTTCGAGATAATTTTTTTTTATTTAAACCAATCCAAAAACGCTTTAAAGATTAACCACAAAATTAACTAGATTTTATTCCCATTTTTTAATTTATATTCATTTCGAATCTTAACAAATTTAGATAGAGTAGGAAACCTACTGTTTTATATTGTTGGAAAAATTACTTTTTCTATGTTTTTTTTGATTGTTCAATACTCATTTTTTTCCTCCTCACATTAAAATTATCAGATAGAGTTAAGTTTTCATATTATGTCTATAAATCTCAAAAAACATCGCTAAATATATATCTATAAAATATCTATGTTTAAATGCAGAGAATGTATGAAAACAATAAATACATTCTAATGTTTCATTTGTGTTACTTTAATCAGTACTTTTAGTTCTTAAAATAATAATTATTTCATAATAAAGTGTCATAATTTAAAAAAAAAATGAGTCAAAATCAGAAATGCCTTAAGATTTTAAATTATTACAAATGAATAATTTTTAAGCCTCTGTATTTCTTTACTTTTAAAAATTTCTTATGCATGAATAAAAATAATACCAAAAATTAAACTTTTTTTTAAATCTATTAGTTTTTTTTTCATAATTTCAAAGCCAGGTATTTAGGACAGCTTACACAAAATCTTCAGTTTTGTAATGTTAGTTTCGAAATACATCCGAATTTTAAATAACTGAACTACATCTTCCTTCACAGAGAAGAAGAATGAGATTTCCCGCTCAAATTCATATTTTTCAAACAGGATTTTTGGAATAATTAGTAATTAATAGCGTCTGTACACATTTATATTTGTTCATACGTGTAAATATCAACTGTACATTTGCTTAGCTACTTTTGATTACTAATTATTTGAAGATTCAAATTTAAAAAATATTCGTATGTGTAAAATCCCTTATAATTTATCTTCTGTTAAAGGATAACTGAAGTACGTGTAATTAAAATCCGGACATTTTTCGTAATTTTAACAATATATAACTAGGAATTTTACATAAGCTACCCTGAAAATCTGCTTTTCAAATTACGATGAAAATATTTATGTATGACACATACGCAATTAAAAATTATTAATAACAGAAACTTACAATTCTACAAATATTTAAAATATTAAACTCAAAATTTAATATATTTCATCTCAAGTATATTTTCATTATTTCTATGGATTATGTAGTTTTCTGTTCAGAAATTAGTACCTTTTTCGCTCAATTTACTTGAAAATAACTAACGAAATTAAAAACCATGAAATTCCTTTAATTTACATATATTTTAATCAAATAATTTCTTTTTACTAATGAACGTAAGGAATTTAATTGTAAGTAAGGAAACTGGTCTGCACTTTCATTTTTTTTCGCTCTTTTGTAATGACAGGCTAAATAATATTAAATTTTCTTCGTTCTTCTTCTTCTGCACAATTATGGTTCGTTTTTTTTTGCAATACCTGAAATCCGTTATGCAACTTTATAATCTAATTTTAATTAAATAATTTTCAAATTTAACTGTTTTCTACCTTATCTTTATCATTTCATTCAGGAAGCTCTCTTTAAACACACACGTTCGAGACGATGGGAGGCACGTAGCCAGGATTGAACATCAGAACGAGCACTGTAGTTTATAGGAGTGGCGAAAAAATATGCATTCCTGAATATATTTCTTTAGTTTCTAAAGAAATCTATATCTAAATTTTATTTTCAATATTATAACCCTTTTTTATTCATTTAATAGGAAACAGGACTAGTTTAGTTTTTATTAACGTCGCACTAGAAGCAACACGAGGGCTATTGGCGACGGACCTCGCAATTTTGAACCACGGTCAAGTTACGAGGACGACACCTGAGCTGGCAAACCCTCTCCTAACATCCACACCACGCCAACGGGAGGACTTTGGGCCCCGTACAGATTTAACGTGCATCAGCCCCGGCTACACGGCGGGTCTTTGGCGGCCAAGGATCGAACCCGCGACTGAACGAAAACCGCCAGCCGCGAGTCCACGACCTTCACCACTAGTCTACCGTGGCCCAGAAACAGGACTATTATACATATTAAAATAATTTATAAATAAAAATGTAGAAAAAACATTATAATCTTTAGCATAGTAATCCAGTTGGTCAAAAGAAAGAAGTCTAATTTTCTGTGCAACAGAAATTATTAGAAAAAAATATATATATATATAGATTGAGTTATTGGAAGCTTATAAATTCCAAATACGATTTAATCCTAAGTAAATACTATTCATATTCCTTTTTTAATGTTTTCTCATTAAACATATCTGCATTTAAACATTTTTCAAACTCTATTCTTTTGTCGTTTGTAAAAGAAATTAATGTAAGAAAATGTATAAATATATAAAGTATTTTTTTTTCTTTTGCGAATTTCTGTGAATCTCCTATGAGTAAGTGTAAGTAAACACCATTTTTTATTTCATCTTTCCTTTTTTACGACTAATTGGATAACTAATAAAAATAAATTCAGAATAAAAAAGTAAAAAATTGCTCATCCATTAAATACCAAGCTACCAATAACTTTAGTTTAATTCAATTAAAATTTTAAGTTGTTTCTTAATTTTTTCAGGAGACATGTGCCCCTTTTCTCTCTATTTGGAACCGATGTAATTATTTCTAAACTTCTATAAATACTTCCAATTATAATTAAACAATAATTGTTTGAGAGAGGTAGCTCTATTGAAAGTAACAAAAAATCCTTTATTTCTAACAAATTGCTGTAGGCCTTCTTTATCCTGGCATTCGATGGTTCAGCACTTTCTATAATCCGAACCTAAATAACAGGTCAATTCAAAAGTCGCCGGCCTGACACATAAATAGCGCTACTAGAATTAAATCCATATGTTTTTTAGTTAGCCCTAACCCTCAAAAGATGCGAGTATAAATTTGTCAGCTGTCAGATCATAAGTTTGTAAATTATAGCATTTTGAGTGAAGCAACTTTTGTTATTGTGAAAAAAACGGATAAAAAGGAATTTCGAGTGTTGATAAAATATTGCTTTTTGAAGGGAAAAAATACAGTTGAAGCAAAAACATGGCTTGATGCCGAGTTTCCGGACACTGCCCCAGGAAAATCAACCATCAAGGATTGGTATGCTAAGTTTATACGTGGTGAAATGAGCACCGAAGACGGTGGACGCCCAAAACATGTTGTTACCGACGAAAACATTAAAAAAATCCACAAAATGATTTTGAATGACCGTAAATTGAAACTGAATGAAATAGCAGACACTCTAAAGATTTCAACTGAAGGTGTACATCATGTCATTCACGAATATTTGGGTATGAGAAAAGTCTGTGCAAAGTGGGTGCCGCGCGAGCTCACTTTTGACTAAAAACAACGACGAGTTGATGATTCGGAGCAGTGTTTGAAGATGATCCATGCGTAATAAACCCGAGTTTCTGCGTCGATATGTAACAACGGATGAAACATGGCTCCATCATTTCACTCCGAAGTCCAATCGACAGTCATCCGAGTGGATTGCACACGATGAACCCGCTCCAAAGCGTGGGAAAACGCAACAGTCGGCTGGCAAGGTTATGGCGTCTGTATTTTGGGATGCGCATGGAATAATTTTCATTGACTACCTTGCAAAAGGAAGGACCATCAACAGCGACTATTACATAGCGTTATTGGACCGTTTGAAGGACAAAGTCGCCGAAAAACGGCCGCATTTGAAGAAAAAGAAAGTGCTGCTCCACCAAGACAATGCACCGTGTCACAAGTCAGTGATAACGATGGTAAAAATCCATGAATTGGGCTTCGAATTGCTTCCTCATCCACCGTATTCTGAAGATCTGGACCCCAGTGACTATTTCCTGTTCTCAGATCTCAAAAGAATGCTCGCTGGGAAGAAATTTTCGTCGAATGAAGAGGTGGTCGCCGAAACTGAGGCCTATTTTGAAGCAAAGGACAAATCGTACTACAAAAATGGTATCGAAAAGTTGGAGGATCGCTATAATCAGTGTATCACTCTTGAAGGGAATGATGATTAACCTTTTTTTCATCATGAATTATTACTATTTTTATGGCGTGGCATCGGCTCCGACTTCAACTCCGACTCTGGAACAATTGTTGAACACTGGAATCATTCAAACTTAACTTCTCGAACCGTTCAACCTCTCTATCGCGGCTCTCAGTCTGAGTTTACATATTTTCTAACTCACCCACTTCACTTCATTTCTACCTGCTTTACATAATCACGCTTCATTTTTGGTTGGGAAAAGGTTGTTTAGAAAAAACAATCAATCTTAATTAAAGTCCCCAAGGTTAGTGAAGAGAAAACCGCGAATAGCCCAACGTCACAAGTTTTCTTTAATTTCTCACTTTCGAGACGATGGGAGGCACGCAGACCAGGACTGAACATCAAGAGGGGCACTGTATTTTATAGGAGTGGCTAAAAAGTATACATTCCTCAATATATTCCATCGGTATCCAGATTGATCTAGAACTAAATTTTACTTTTCAATATTATAAGACTTTTTATTCATTAAATAGGAATCAGGACTACTATATATATTAAAATAACTGATATATAAGGGTTTAGAAAAAAAAAATTATCTTATAAAGGCCAAACCAGTTGGTCAAAACAGAAAAATCTCATTTCTTGTACTACAGAACGTATCAGAGAAAAATAATATATAGATTGTGCTATTCGAAGCTTAGAAACTCCAAATATAATTAAATCCAAAATAAATACCATTGCTATTACTTTTCACTGTTGTTTTTATTAAATATGTCTGCATTTAAACACTTTTCAAACTCTCCTTTTCTTGTACATGAAAGAAGAAATAAACGGAATGAAATATGTAGAAAAATTAATACTTTAATATGTTTTAAGTGCATTTTTTTTTCTTTTGCGAATTTCAGCGAATACCTTTAAGTAAGATAAAATAAACATGTTTTTTTTTAATTTCACTTTTCCTCTTTCAGTCTAATTGGATAATTAATAAAAATAAATAAAGCATTAAAAATGAAAATCGCCCTTTTATTGAATATGTAGTTATCAATAATTTTAGTGTAATACAATTAAAATTTTATAGTTCTTTTTAATTTTTTTACTTAATTTTCCTAAATAATCGTTTTTAGGAAGTTTGTGCCAAACATTTTGGGAATAGTGGATCACATAGTACAAAAAAATGTATTTGAAATATAATATTTTGTGTTTTTTTTAAGAAAAAGAAATCTGTTTTTAACTTTATCGAAACTTCAAATTTTACCAAAAGGTATGTATTAGTACGTTTTATCTAACCAAAGTTCGCATATGCATTATTTCCTTTTTCTGAAATAATTTTGTTTTATTTTTCTGAAAAAAAGAATTAAATACATTATCTATTTAATACTTTTTTTTTTATACAATCCTATATATTTTCATTTGATTTCTTATAAAAGTGTATTATATGCATTATTCCAGATATATACAAATAAGATACTTTGCTAAGTAACAGAAAATTTGATGACTGAAGTGCTTCACAATAATAATAATTCCAGAAAAAAAATGTTTTGAAATCAAATTCATCACAAAGAAATATCTGCAGGCACTTACTAACAAAAACAATGTTTCAGAACGTACATTAAAAAAGATAAACTTTTTCAAAAAAAAAAAAGTCACCCGAGAAAAGCCGCCTATTTTTTTAGCAACCGCGAATTGTTTCCCTGACGCTTATGTAACTATTTTTCAATACAACCGTACCTTTTCCTCAGCTCAGAGCAAAACAATTTTTCTTTTTCTCATATCAATGTTAGGAGAATTTTTCTCCTCCAAAGAGATCATTTCTTTTTTTAAGAAAGGAATATGATGAGATTTGAATTGAAAAATTCTTATGTTTTGAATGTACACGCATGGATAAAAAATTAGCGCACCAAGAAATAATTGCAGGATCGTAGCGAAACTTGGCATAAAGGTACATGTCGAGAAGATATGCAAATGATTAGAAATGCAGCGTGATTAAGAATTACGTATAGCCGATAGAGGGCGTTTAACGTCGTTCTCCGTGAAATATAAAACAGGCCAAAGCTTGTTTGAGTGTGCTGAATCGTTTACAAAGGAAGAGCTGAGGTAGACATGCCATTACGCCGTTTTCGAAGACAATGTGTGCAGCTGTCGCTGTTTGAGAGGGTGAGAATCATCAACATGATGGAAACTGGGTTGTCAGCTAGGCAAGCAGCTCGTCTATTACGCCTCTCTGATTGTGTTGTGAAGAGGTGTTGGGACCAGGGGATCCGAGAGATGTCATTTACACGAAGACCAGGCTCTGGACGCCCTCGACAGACCTGTCGTCGAGAAGACCGCCACATGGTAAGAAATGCACTCGTACAGCCAACTGCTTCATCGGGCGCCATCCAGTCACTGGTAGCACCTTCAGTAGGGGCCCCTGTGTTTCATCGAACCACGTGAAGGCACCTAGCTGAAGGACATTTTGGATCGTGGCATCCATTACTTGTGCTGCCCTTGACACCCACCCATCGACGCCTCCGTTTGAAGTGGTGACACGCACGAAGAAACTGGACTGGAGCAGAATGTAACCAGGTCGTCTTTAGCGACTAATAAAGATTTAATCTCAGCAGTGATGACAATCGTGTTCGTGTGTGGAGACCCCATGGTGAACGCCTCATTCCTGCCTTCGCTTTACAGCGACACACCGCTCCCACAGCTGGTGTGATGGTATGGGGTGCCATTGCCTACAATACACGGTCACCCCTAGTATTGATCCGTTGCACTATGAAAGGCAAGCTGTATGTCCATGACATCCTACAACCACATGTGTTGTCACTCATTCAATGGCTAAAAGGAACAATTTTTCAACAAGACAGTGCTCGGCCTCACACGGCAAGGTTTTCACAAGACTATCTCATCACTGTTACTATCCTTCCTTGGCCAGCCCGATCCCCAGATTGGCCTCCACTCGAACCTATCTGGGATCATTTGGGACAGCGAGTTGGGCATCCCACGAATTTGAACGAACTAGAGGCAAGGTTTCAGCAAATATGGAAAGAAATGTCTCAAGACATCATACAGAACTTGTATGCCTCAATGCTCGATCGTATCGCATCGTGCATTCGCGCTACAGGGGGTTCAACAGGGTATTAAATCCTCCGTTCTTTTGCCTTTTTCTCTGAAGAAAATGATCCTTTTTCTTTGATTTTGTAATTATTTATTTATATCAAAGTAATCATTACGTATGTAAAATATCGTTTCATTTTGAAGACTCCTTCTTGGTGCGCTAATTCTTTTGTCCCTGAATGTAGTTAGCATATATTTTTCCAAATACCGCCTTGAAATGCATCGAGCATATGGAAATGGTTAATTATCTGTAGTTTATGTCGTATTATGAGTCGTATGTATTAAAACAAAAATGCGTATATAAATGCATTGCTACTTTTTCAAATTTAATATGAACATCTTTATAAAGGTGATTTTTAAAAGAATTTTCTACTGTTATAAATAGGTTTCTGCAAATTGAAAGTAATAAATTACACTTATCGGTACATTATATGCCAATCAACGTATTTGTGAAATAATGTTTACCAATTTTTCTAAAAACACAATTTTTTTCATGCAATCTTAGAAATTAATCAGTTTCGATTTTTCATGGAGAAAATTGCATTCCCTAAAAATTAGACAAATAATTTAACATTATTTCTGTACACATATATTAATCCTTTGAATAGAAATAAAGATAAAATTTGTGAATTTTCGATTGAATGATCATTTCATTTGAAAAAAAGTTTTCAAAAAGTTTCATTTCTAATCACCCATTTGTGAATGTACGAAGTTTATCGTAAAACTTTAGTTATTACTTAGAAACAACCGAGATTAAAATTTATTTACATGTTAATTGATTATTACGTACATAAAGTTGTAAATGACGGCCGATCACGTTCATTTGTTCATTAATATTCATTCGATTCGAATACCTCTCAGCATGGAGAAAATGCAATTCAATTCTGCTGAGTTTTTCAATGGTGGCCTATGAATGACCAAGAAACACTGGAATAAATGTGTAAATTTGGATGGTGACTGTTTAGGGAATCTCAATAGCTCATAATAATAATTAAAGCCTTACGATACAATTGGATACTATTTAGAATTTTACGATATTGACTGTCTTTTTTCAATCCTTGGATTCCTCAAAGAAGACTAATCAAAATGAATAGCAATAATTTACAGCGTTATATGCCTACGGATTATTTAATATGTGGAATATATTTTATCTGGATTTCTAGGTTATTCTGTTCTTCCGGAAAACCAAGCATTACTTGAGTTTTAATTAGAGTGGACAGATTTGTTTTAGCTATAAAAGGTGTTCTGAACAAGATTTACCGATCGCATATGGATGGTTATATATTTATATCATGCTTAAATAAATTAATGTCATACAGCTTATATAAATATATATAAATTTAACAACTTCTACAAAGTCCCATTTTGGCAATGGTAGAAAAGTCCGAAATATTTATCAGAAAAAAAAATAAAGTTCAGGAAGGAAGGGCGAGAAACACCTAGAGATGCTATGCCACTATGCACCTGTAAAAATGAACCAATTTTGCAACCTGTGTGTTGTTTTGTCCAGAATATTTTCAAATAAGATGTTCCTTGCCATTATCTTCCATGCTAGACTGATTGCACTTAAATGAAAACGGAGAGATTTTGCAACAATAGGTTGAAGATATTTTCAAATCTATAAGGGGTACCTACGAGAGTAACTTGAAAAGCACTGAAAAGCTGGTAAGACTCGGGTTCCCGAACAAACTCCCTCATAAACTGAGAAACGATAGATTTGCATTCATTTGAAGTTAATGATCGTTGTACTAGAACCATTTATTAAATTGTTAGCGAAAGACTCCGTACTTTTAAATCATGGTTAAGCAACAATCAAATACCTAGAGATGATCCATTGTTTCCCTACCATGATTTCCGATAAAAAAAAACACATTGAGTTTATGTAATGTTAAATAGAAATAGGTCAAATGTACTTTAAAAAAATTAGAAGATTTATATATAAAAAAATTAAATGATTATTTTTGAAAGTTAAGATTTTCAAAAAGAATCTTTAAGTATATATTTTGAAATATATTACATTTAAAATATTTATTCCTTGCTGGTTAATAATTCGCCCTATTTAACCACGTTCTAGAATCCCGTTTACATTTTCAAAACATTTAAAAACTAATTTTCCAAATTTTCAGCATGAGATGGGTTATTTCATATTTTTAGAAACAATTAAAATGAATTTTTCACAGTATAACTTCATACATTCATATGATAATACCCAACCAAATAGCTCAATATATCTAAAACATTTTATAAACTTTAAAAAATTAATACAAGAAACACCTCAACATATTGAAAATTTCGACATCTTGTAATTAATATTAAATAAAAATTACCACACATTGAAATGTTTTAAACAAATAATTTTTTTTATTTTATATTTTCTAAATACAATAAATTTTGAAATTTAAAAGGATATTAGAAGAAAAGCGTAATATATAAGTTTGACAAAAAAAAAGTTTTTTAAATTTATTTCGCATATCTTTAGCAAAAAATATATTATTAAGTGTTTAAACACTATTTAACTTTCAAAGCAAAAAAATTTTTAAAACCCGATGGTTTATATTTTTAACTTTTTACTTGATACTTTTAACAGAATGTTTTGTTCACAGAAATACCTCATTCGACATCACCAAATTTCATTGTATCCATCGCGAAATAATTTTCCTAAAAAGTATTTCGTGAAATTCACACAATAAAATTCTTCAAAAAAAACTTACTTGAAATGATGTCTAATTATCGAGGAAACGTGATTCTACATTCATAACAGGAATACATTCACACAATAAGAGCAAAACTTGAAACATATGCAACTTATAAATGATTTTTGTACACGTCCATATAAAAAAACTCAAGTAAAAAAGAGAACAACTTATTCATTGGAAACTTCAAAGCAGCGTTCATTCCTATTGGTGAATAAGTACATGTTGTTTGAAGTGATGGTGTCAAGGGAATGATATCTCAAAAGTTTCGCAAGTGACGCACACATTACACTCTGATGACGAAATACATGACCTTAAGGCCTACTACAGCCAAACCTAAATATAAAGGTTTCTCATAAAAATCATAAATTCTTAATCAAACGGATGCTGGAAGTAAAACTGCACGAATCAGATTATTAAAAGAAGTTTCTCAAAAAAAGATATTAAATTTTTCATGCTTAAAATTCATGCATTAGTTTATTTTACTTTCTTGTTTTGTTGGTCCAGAATTCGAGTGATTTATTCATAATTTAATGTATATTTTTTAGCTCAGGTAGCCTAGTGGTTTTGGTCTCGGTCTCGTGGCGGCGGATTTCATCGAGTCAAGGGTTAGATACTCGAGATATCACTAAAGACCTATAATATGACCGAAGCTAATGCACGCTAAATTTGTCCACGCCAAAGTCCTTTCAAAGGCGTGGTGTGGAAGTTTGCAGAGGGAGGCTCCAACTCGGGTGTCGTCCTTATCAATTGACGGAGGTTGAAAATTACGAGGACCATAGCCCACAGCCATCTTGTTGCTCCTTTTGCTATGTTAATTTAAACAACCGACAGCCTAATGTATCTTTTTTTCTACATCAATATATTACATCGCAATATAAGTATATTGGATTCAATGTGAATCTTTTAGACAGAGTTGAAGGTGTCTACTGTATTTGGGTCAAATTAGATAGGAACTGATTATTGAACGTGATTTCTTCTTCTTGAGTCTATTGGAAGGTTTAGCAAAACAAACGCTTATGGAAGCGGGAATATCTATCTTGTGATTGAATAACATTGATAAACAGAGTCATGAGATTACTCTTCTCAAACTAAATGAAACTCTAAGAAAAGATGTGTCTTTTCAAACTTGAAAGCGAAAACATGAGGTTTTTTGAACGCGTGGTCCAAGTTAAGTCTCTTTTGTCTAGTAAAAAAAAACTCATTGAGTTTCAATGTTAGAGTTATATTAAATTATTGTACATAGAGTATAATTTTTAGTATATGCGACGAAATAAAAAAAAATTTTTAATGCCGCCTCTCGAATGAATTACTTCATCACATATGCTCTTAAAAATTTATTTTAAGTATTGTTTAATTTATATGTTTTTTAAATTTAAAACTTTTAAGAAACGTAATTTTTTTAAGGGGTGTAAAACATTATCTCCAAGTGGTTCGCGAACTATCGTAAAATATTTCTTGAAATTATATTTAAAATGAAACGTTGGTTATATTAATTAACTTCGCAGTAGAAGCACCTTGAGATTCACTGGTGACTGACCTCATAATTTTAAGTCTCGTTAAAGTAAGTAGGTCAATACCAGAGTTGCCACCTTCCTGTAAGTTTCACATCACATCAATGAGAAGAAATTCAGCCTCGTCAGATTTAACGTCTTTCAGACCCGATTACAAAGTGAATGCTGAGTGGCATCAAGGCCCTATTCCACAACACGACGAAAACCGCCGTCCGTGAATCTGTTGCCAGAACACTAGACCACCGTTTCCACCGGATTTGGATGAAGCAACAATATTAATTTAAAGTAGATAACCGTATTTAATTAATATGAGAAGTTGATTTAAAAGAAGTAGTTTTTGCCTACGTAATAAAATATAGTTAATCTTTAATTACTAATATATTGAAGAATTAAATCTTTCTTCTAAGACATAGTGAACAAGGAGATATGCTCTTTTTAATAACATTGCACCTGAATTACTGTTTTAACAAAAAGGGGAGTATAATTTTTTTAGGATGCTATAATTATTAAACCAGATATAATTTTACTATTTTTATCAATTATTTTCTAACTTAAGAAAAATTATCATTATGTGTGAAAAATAATCGAATGCTTGGTTTTAGATAATGTCTTAATTTTAATCTAATTGAAAAAAAAGAGACGAACAACACAAATCATTCTTTAAAATTGTAAAGAAAGTCTCTATTTGAAAATGTCGTGGTTAAATTAATGCCGCCGAAGAATTGTAGTTTTGATAGCAGCATATCATTCTTTGTCTACCTGCTGGATTTCAGAGCCTTTGTTTTCTCGTTTCCTGACTCATATTGTACACTTAAAATATTTTATTACTATTTTCTAGTAGATAACGTGCATTAAATGTACAAAAAAAATAATATTATATTAAACAGTGAAAGAAAACCATAAAAATTTAATCAATTAAGTTTTTGCAAATTCTAAAAGCACTCATAATTGTATTATACGCAGAGTACATAATTTCAGTTCAATATATATCAGATAAATGCAGTGTATCACAATACTTTGTAGATATTTTTAGGATTTTATGATGTGCTTGATATATAAATAAATTTCAAAATTGAATTTACGTACTCTGTAAACGTAAAAAAAGTTAATAATGTAGAATAGAAAGGATATATTTTATGCTAGTCTCTTGTTCCTACACCATATTTTACATTTATGTGATTTGTTGTGATTCTGCGTTTGTAAACGTCGAACTCACACACACACAAGCAGCGCGCTGGCTATTATCGAGAGGCTGTGTGATTTTGAGCAACTGTGAAATGACGACAATAACACCTGATATGACACCTCCTTCTCTAATGATAATGTGTGACTGTCAGCGGACTTTAATGGCGCAGGAACCAGATGCGGCCTTCATGCACCAAACAGGATGTAACTGCAATCCTGACGTTTGGTTGAGCGAGTGATAATATTTTCAATGGTGTAGAAACCTAATGAGTCCATTCGCCAAACATGGTAAGCAGTGAATGTATAGCTAGTAAAGTGTAAAGATGTGATCTTGATGTGAAACAAACTGAAAATGAATTGGATGGCATGAAGGAACGGTCGAAAATAGATAAGTATTATTGGGATATTCCGTGTCATCCATGTTTACGAAACAGTGTAAACCCCATGGGAAAGAAACTATCCTTTAGGTCCCTCAGGTTCAAGACACCCGTACTCACCTGAAGAAGGTAATTCCCCGAGAGCAACCCCTCTAAAATTCTTGGAGATTCAAAAAGCTCTTTTGCAACTTGAAGGATGTTTATGTAGTAAAAGATGGCTCCAATGAATTTCTTGAATGAAAGAAAGTCAGTCATGAATTCGTGACCATTTAGTCATTATTAAAATACATATATTACAAGATATTTTGGATTTAAATGATACAAGTATATTTTTAGTGTCTCCAAAGGACATAACCTAAAAGAGTAATAAATAAATTGCCCAGTTATTCAACACTTAAATTCATTCAGGTATACAAAATTATAATTTCATGACCACCCCCTCACTTGCAGAAGTCACTAACGTAATGATTTCTTTGGTATGCATAAGTAAATGACAATTGCAAGCGTAACTGCAAACTTCACAATCAATTTCCAAAATTTCCAACTATTTTCATTAAGATAGGTTATTATATATATTTAGTAATAATTAAATCGACTATCTCTTTGTATCACTTACAAACATAAAAAATTTCAATGCACAAACAAAAAAATAAACCATACACAAAACTGTAGATAAAACATTCAATATTAAATGTAAATTACAAATTATACGAGCCGAAAATTATGATAGGGTTTCGTAATTTACATTTTAAATAAATTAAATTTAAGTTTTTTTCGTAATTTACTTAAAAAGTTTTATGATTTATATAAAAAAAACCACTCCAAACATAAAATTTTAAAGCAAGTAAATATTTTAGTGTTCTACAATTCACAAATATTTATTAATTTTACAAAATATTTCAAAAATAAATGTAAATTATTAATAACATAAGCCTTATATAAAAGATTGAGTTTTCGTAATAAAATTCTTAACTGAAACAATTTTATCACTATCCAAAATATTTTTCCGCATTATTGGGAAAAGTCTATAAAATGAAATGAATAATATTTCACCTGCGTTAGTTTATTATTTTCCAAATTAAATAATTAGAGAATTCGTTTAAATGTTTGAGTCAAGTCCATAATATTCAATGCATCATCATACCGCAATTTTCTTCTAACATATTTCATGAAATTCAGAGAACTTTTCCATGAAACCCTCTTAAAAGTATTTTGTATCTATCACTGAAATGTAGCTGTAATGTTACAATCGAAAATGTATTAATAGATAGCACAACGATAACAATGTTTAAATCTTAAACATTACATAAATTTGTGTCACATTTTAAAATATAAATCATTGTCTAAAGATGAAGGAAATAAATCAATTGGACAAAGATTCTCGTGTATGATGATTTAAATTTTAAAATTAATTTCTTGAAAGTCGTACATAGTAACATCAAATACCTGGGATCCAAAAATTCATTTGTTGAATAGGTGAAAATATAATAATTCTTTTTGATGAACAATTGACTTATGAAGAGACAGATTTGAGTGAATGACAACATACAATTATCAAAAACATGAAGGCATCTTTTCAGTACGTATACGGGAATACCTTTTTAAATTACAACTTTGAGTGAAAAATTTCTTCCAAAATTCACAAACGTAAGATTTTTTCTTTGCTATGAATACGTAAATGTCTTCTAAGCGCACTCCTGTCCTTGCTAGCGTATTTGCAAACTTCACAAGCATAAGGTTTTTCCTTAGTATGGATGCGCAAATGTGTTTTTAGGTGACCACGTCGCCTGAAAGATTTCTTGCAGAATTCACAATTGTGAAGTTTTTCTTTGGTATGAATAAGTAAATGACTCCTAAGAGCACACCTGGTGCTACAAGCGTAACTGCAAAACTTCACAAGCATAAGGTTTTTCCTTAGTACGGATGCGCAAATGTGTTTTTAGATTATCACGTCTACTGAAAGATTTCTTGCAGAATTCACAAATATATAGTTTTTCTTTAGTATGGATACGCAAATGTCTCTTTAATGTAATACGTAGAGTAAATGTGTTCTTGCAGATTTCACAAATGTAAGGTCTTTCATTTGTATGGAGTAGAAAGTGATTATTTAAGACATTTCTTTGAGAAAATGCCTTATAACAAATTTCACATACATACGGTCTTTCTTTGGTATGAATACGCAAATGACGTCTCAATGAACTCCTGTCACTGAAATCGCATTTGCACACAACACAAATATAAGGCTTTTCTTTCGTATGCATACGGTAATGTTTTGTCAAACCTTCTTTAGTAGAAAAATCTTTTTGACAAATGTCACAAACATAAGGTTTCTCATTTGTGTGAATACGTAAATGAACTTTTAAGTTAGATCTTTTAGAAAAAGCCTTATAACATATTGGACAGGAATAAGATCTCTCATTTGAATGAAAGAGTAAGTGTTTATCTAAAGTAGACTTATCAGAAAATGATTTGCCGCAAATTTCGCAAGTATATGCTACCCTCCGTGCACGAAAACACCGATGTTGTGTCAGATTATGCATCGAAGAAAACGACTTTTCGCATTTATAGCAGATAAAATGTTTTTCTTTGGAATGACTTGTTAAGTGCAAATCTAAGCTTTCTATTGAGGAAAATGACTTTAGGCAGAACTGACTTTCATTTCTTTTCTCATCCATAATGTTGAAATAAATGATAAGTCTACAAGTCTTTCTTACCTTAAATCTTGTCACTTGTCTCAAATTTCAAACACTTTCACAGGAATATTGATTTTTGCATACGAAGATATATGCGGGTTCAGTAATGAATAGTAATTTGCGCAAAATAATACTAATCTGTCTCATGGAACGTTGAAAGTATACTCTATTATAATTTTTCAAACTGAATCTAAAATGAATTATGTTTAATATATCCCTTACTTGTCAAGCCTGTATGTACACTGAAACAATATTCGGTCCAATTAAACTTAACATAAAATTTAGCGTTTCTATTGTATTTTTTTAATTTTAATTAAATGTGTGTGGCTTGGATGTAGCAGAACATTAATTTAAAGTAAAGAAGCAAATTTTATCAGTATGAGATATTTACTTTAAAAATTATATGTTTTTAAGCTTATACAATGTAATAATACAATTTGTAGACAGAAAGAAAATTACTACTACATGAAGGAATTGAATATTTCCTCAAGGATTTAATTAACGGGAAAATGAGCCGTTTTAATTACGATATAAACATATAGAAAAAGGAAAAGTTTAATTTTTTAAACCTTTTTTTTTTTTTTTTTAGTTTCATCCCGTGGCCGTGGAACCCTAGTTGTTATTTTCGCTGACGGTGAATTTCATCGATCATCATTTAACACATTGAGACTTGGCTTGTTGGGGAAGTAGTTAAGTGTGCCTGTTCAGATATAATCCTTGTCATGAACAAGTTTTAAAATTACAATGTCCTTCACCAATCGATAACATATTGCTTCGAGTGCGATGTTAATTAAACAAACCTCACCTCGGATATATTTTTTCAAACATTTGGTATTTTCTGGCGATTAACAACTCAAGTCTTCTCATTAGAACTTAATTTATTACTTTAAAGTCTTTTGAAAACATAATTCTTATTATTAATTAGTTTTAAAACCACATTAAGTACATGGGTAATATCTATTGCAGCTTAACAAAGGATGTCCTGGTGAATTATACAATGTAAAAATACAACATCCTGATTAGGATTCTGGTTCCGAAAAATACCCGACAATCCCGCGTTTTTTCCAACCATATTTGGGGCTCCATCTATAGTTATATTGCGTAATCTTGAAATAGGCGCATTTAAATTTTGAAGACCTTCGGAAAATTCATTATAAATTATTTGCCCTTTGTTTTTCCTTTTATCGACTGCAAACAAGCTAGCTCTTCAGTAATATTAAATTCGTCGTCAACGCCTCTGATGAAGATTGATAATTGAGCAGTGTCACTTCTATCCGTACTTTCATCCATCGTCACGGAAAAATATTTAAAGTGTTCTATACGCTGCCTAAATTTAGTCGACAAGTTCGTTATAATGACATCAATTCGCGTTGTTACTGTTTCTCGCGATAAGCTGACAGATTTAAACTCTTCAATTTTTTTTTTCGGCATACAATTTTACACATACTCACAATACAATCTGTAACTAATTCTCCTTCCGAGTATGGTTTGTTATCTTTAGCTATTTTATAAGCCATAACATACCCAGCTAGTGTAGAAGCCTTTTTAGCAGTGTTTTGCTTTATAAACATATTCCGTTGAGCAGATATTGTTTTTCTTTTTATGTTTTCCGCATTTACTTTTTTTTCTGCGTCATTCATCAAAGCATATTTGGTATTTGAATGTTTTGTGTTAAAATGACAAGCAAGGTTAAAATCTTTAAGTACCGCCACTGCTTCATAACAAATAAGACATATTGGCTTACCGTTGTATTCGGTAAAAAAAGTATTTCCAAACCCACTCTTCCTTAAACAGAGGCGTTACGCGAACAAGCAAGAACAAGAGACAAATTAAAACAAAATTAACGTAAAACGTGCGGCTCTGTCAGTGACAGCTGGCGAGTGGCGATTGAGTTCACTCGCCCCCGCCGGCCGCGATTCTCATTTCACCACGCTTTGCGCGCCGTATTACGCAACACATGAAATACGCGGCGAGTTTAGCTTCACCTATAGGTTATACATCTATTATTATACTAAGTAAAATCTACTTTTTCTTCTCGACCGTCAAAACGTAATTATATCGGGCCACATACTATCCATGTCGATGGACCCTCGGCGGGCCGGAGTTTGTCCGCGTGCCGTACTTTGCCCATCACTGCTATAGAGTGTCAAACCTCCCGAATTTCGCTGTTGATTACTAAATATCATTGCAGTCATTTCACACTATCTTATTGCGTTCAATCCACCTCGATATTGAATTGTTCAAGAGAGCAGGCGGTAGATCTCATGAAGAACAATGTCTGACGTATTACATCACTCTCGTATGTCTGAGTTTCTGGAGGTTTGGTTTTATTAACGTCGCACTAGAAGCAACACGATTGCTATAAACATCATAATTTTGAACCTCGGTCAAGTGACGAAGGGACACCTGAGATGCTACTCCCTCCTAACCCCCACTCCAGTCAAACGGGGAGGACTTTAGGCCTCGACAGATTTAACGTGCATCATCCCCGGATAAACAGGGGGTCTATTTTTGCATCAAGTCTCGAAACCGCGACTCGAGAAAAACCACTGACAGCAATTCAGATATTATCGTCACTGTGATTCCGGAGCCCTAAGTTTCTGAAGGACATTCGATACCCTTTTAAATCAAGGGCCCTGTTCCTTAGATAATTTAATAATCAATGAGTTTAGTAATTTGTTTTCAAGAAGCGATTATTTTACATTTCCACTTTTATAATTTAATTTCGTTATAACGTATCAAATTGTAGAACAACATGAAAATTTTGTTATCTCAAGATTTAATACTAATATAGTTCTATTTATAAACTTCAGGTTATTATTAACTTTTCTAACTTCCATTTCATGCCACTAGAGGGCAGTGTCGTCCCGTTCATTGTAACATGTGGCAATAGAGAGAGGGAACTTAAAAAGATTACTCATTTTTAGAATGCTAAAATCAGGTATTGGTAACCATAAAATTTGTTTTCATCTCCCCAAGTGGCCATATTAGCCTAGAAACTATGGTGGCAACTCGCGTCCAACGCTTTTTCCATGGCGTCATGTGCTCCAGTCCTGACTCCACTAAAGACCCTCCGTGCAAAGGAGCTGATGTATGCGAAACCTGTTCAAAGTGTCTATCAGGTATGCGTGTTGTAGAAGTTTAGAGAGGGAACTACCAGCTCGGGTTTTGTCCTTGTCACTTGACCGAGACCCAAAATCATGAGGTCCACCGCCAATAGCACTCGTGTTGCTTCTCGGTGCGATATTCATGAACAATCACAGTCACGTATTTTGTATTATTATTATAAATTACATCGAAACAGCTGGAATACCCGATAGGCAATCTCCCTTAAACTAATACTATGGGTACTTTTAAGTGATGTTGTTTGAGTTGAAAATCTCTACCAATGGATAAGACGTGATTAATGTAGATGAGAAAATAGTTATTGAAGAGTAGTGAAAAGGTTTGACTTAGATGCATATGTAAGCAAGGAAGCGATTAATATGCGCGGTTAATGTTCTTTTTTTTCAGGTATGGTTTTACATAGATTACCTTAGATGCCAGAACACTTAGACATGATTATGAACTGTAATATATTGTAATTAATTCAAATATTAAAAATAATATTTTCAAAGAAATGATCTTATGGTATTTATATTTGCTATTAAAATGTGACATTTTTGGGGCAAGTTACATTCTAGAAAGGTCCTTGGACATATCTCTGTAACTTAGCTATTGATAATAAACTTAGCTATTGGTCACAGATCACTCCAACCCTTGAAGGAAATGTCATCTAAAAAATGCACATATGATGTGGGAATGTTTTTGGTTCCCCGGATATTATACATTAAAATGTCACGGTTCACGGGAAACAGAAATATTGCTTGCTATTTCTCGCGAGTCCAGTTGTCTTAAATGAGAAACTTGTTTGGATATAAGAGAGGGCAACCAACAAATATGTTATGTGTGTTACCAACAATGGGTGTTAGAGACAGTGAGAAGGGGTTATCAAAGTCAAACGTCTCCTTCAGAGTAAAAAGAAAGGGTTGAAACATAGAAAAGATGTACGAAGGATGAACACTTCGAAACCTGATGTAATACTCTACCACGGACGCGAACTCCATAGGATCAGATAAAATGAACAGTTATTTATACTATTAACCGTTAAATTTGGACGTTGTGGGAAGAGTATCCACACAGGCTCAATTTCATATTTTTCGTACTATTTGATTTAAATTGAGTTTCTGACTGATTAGAATTCTTCAAACCTTAAGTTCATTTGAATTATTCTAAATAATCAATATTGTGTGCTAAAGAAGGGAATAATACAAGGGTGTTGAACCCGTTCTTCGCTGTTGTGAGATTTTAATATAAAACCTTGATAAATGAGTTTTCGATAACAAACAAAAGCAGTGCGATCGTGCATATGTAAATGACTTAATCAGCAGAAAATCTATGCGTAATGCAGCAGAACTCTTCCAAGTTCGGGGGGGGGGAGACATAAATAAACAAAAGCTGTCTCTTTGAGAGGGTAATTCAAATTCTTAATCTAAAAATATCATTAGATCATGAAACAGATGAAATATTAGGAAGTTTTTGCATATGTGTATTTATAATGATGGTATGTCTTCTAAACCTAGTATTTGAAGTACCTAAAGAAGGGTCATAATTTGTAACTGAAATTGAAAAACCTTATATCGCATTAGCGGCAGCTCCAACTAAGTATGTTTTCAAATAATTAAATTTCTCCACTTTCAGAAGTGAACTATTTTCCTGAATTGCGACCTTAAACGCGTTCCAAGAACTAATCCATTGACTAACATTGCCGCAAAATTTAGAAATTTCTAATTTCGAAGTCGCACTTGCTGGTTTTTGATCTTTCTCGCAACTTCAGTTGATAAATATTCTGAAATTGCTTAAAGGCATCATAGTTAATCTTTCGGAAGAAAAAGAATCAAAATTAAAGTATTAAGTTCAGAATCTGTTGTTTGCGAGAAGTGATTAAATCAGAACAAGAAAAATTGGTAAGCTAAGATTTTATTTATTAAATTTCTAAAATGAAGAGTTAAGTGGAATTCGAGAGAGAATGTCATTCTGTGCTTTAGTAGTAAATAAAATATTTTGTCTTGCTCATCCGTATCTTCAGTTGGAGTCGAATAGTTATTGACTGTGCAACTAAAAGAAAAGAGGGCAGAAGAATTAAATAACAAATATAGTTATTATTATTCGGACGGTCGTCACAAGTGTTATTAAAATACGAAATATCTACTTCCCTAGATACACAAAATATGAATCCAAAGTATTTTCAGCTTCATCTGAGAAGATTCAGATTTGCTATTATAAAATTTTGTTTCCCACCCGCACACGTATAATCTGCGTAAATTTTGATTAGATTTATTGTCTGGTTTCGATGAATGTAGAGAAACAAATGCCATTATTCAATTTAAAATATTCTCTTTTCATAGATATCGAAATATTTCATGTTTTTCAAGCCATTCTACTAATTTCATCATCACTTATACGTCCATTTTTCGCTATCAATTCGTTACCCTTCTTTCGTCAAACTAATTTGCGTAATCACGTTTCATTTGATTTTGTCGAGTTTTTATTTTTGGTGAAAATTTATTATGAAACTTCTCAGGTTAGTTAATAAAAGAACGCGAATGAGCCATTGTTACAATTATTTATTTCATCATCGCTTATTTACAAATAAGATTAGATTTTACGTATTCCCTGTTATACAATGCTTAACATGGGCCTTTTCTTCAACTATATTTACAGAATTTATTGAGGAATGGTAATAAAAAAATTATCTTGAATGAAAAAACTATTTTCAAGAAGAAAATTATGTCTAAGAAGTAAAAAGGAAATAAAATATTTTCCATCGGAAAGAAATATTCGTAAAATATTTCATTATTTTTCAACAGACGAGAAATAAATTTAAAATTGTTCGCTTCCGACAGAATTAAATTTTTTTCAGGGAATAAATTAGCTTCTATTTCCCATAATTAAGAACTCCTCCCGAAACCTTTTCCTCCCTCCCGAATGCAATTTTTTGTTTGTTTTTGATGATTGTATGAACAGAGCCACAAAAAGGATTTGAATAGCGGTAACAAAGTTCTTATCACCATAGAAACAAAAGGTACATTCGAATCGTATAGGATGTCAGTAAATCCTGCATTTCGACAGCGGTTCAATGAATTCCTTTCTTCATTGATGATCACATCTTGGATCTTAAAAATTTATAGAAAAATTATTTCCATTTAAAATAAATTAATATGAATAAAAAAAAAATTGTTCCAAAAAATTCACAAATATATTTTCATCGGTTACGCGATCTATAAAAGAGTCACTTTCATATATCTTTATGATACATCGGTGGGAATTATCAAAAATATCTCTTTTCTGTGCTTGATAAATAAATGAAAATATTCTGTTCGTTGCCTGTTTGTAAGAACCCGATTCTATTTGTTCTTTAGTTTCCTAATCAAATCAGCAATGTATCTCATTTGGGTAGTTAAAATTTAAATCACTTTCGCTTATAACAAATTCACAAATAGGGCTGAAACTTTAAATCAAATATATTAGGGCAATTTGTTTCTAAATGAAGATAACTTTAATTATCCATTTATTGCATGATTAGGCGCAGTATCCCAGTAGCTATTACATATTTCAGTTGTGCTAAAGACATCGTGAAAGAGGGATAGGAATTATAAGCGTTGTACTAGAATTTACACGAGCGTTTTCGACGACGGACTACGTAATTTAAGAAATCGGTCACGAGACAAGGACAACTTCCGTAAAAGGGATGATGGCACGATAAAAATTTCGGGGCTCCAAGTTATCTCGTTGAAGTGGTATGGAAGTTAGGATTACCAGCACACGCATTGTCCTAGTCGCTTCACTGTGTTTCATACCTTCCAGCTCTTTTCATTCAGTCCCTGCGTCCTTTCTGAGTGACACGTTCATAAATAATCACTAAACATTATTATTTGCTTAACAGGTATTTATTTGAAAAAAGAACTGCAATTGCTCTGCATAATAATCCTGCCAAAGACTTTGACATTTGAAAAAGTCTCACCTTTATCACAGGTACTAGAAATGGGGATTAGTTTCAATTCAAGTACTTTTTTCTAAACTGTGGAGGAAGTATATATATTTAAATTTGTTATACTATCTTTTTGTTTTGTCAATCTATACTTTTCCGTCTAGTTCTTCAAAGACATCATTCAAGGTATATTCTTACAAATATGTCTTCAAAGTGGGCAAGATGAACTTGTAGGAATATATTTTGCTATGGTAAGGCCATATACCTACGAGTCAAGAAAAGAATAATATTTTGCATGAAATCAAAAACTCAAAACTTTTTATATACTCGATAAGTTCCCATATCTCCCTTGTAATTATGAAGAAGGGAGCTTCACGTGCTTAAAGGAACTTAGAAATTTCCTCAATCACCTAAGATGCTAACCACAGTCAAATAAGTCTCATAATTTTAAGCTATGGTTAGACGACAACTAAGCTGGCACATTAAATTTGAGCCACGCCAACTTGTCAAATTTGATCTGCGACAGAATTCATGCGCATCAACTTCTATAATATACTAAGGGACTTTAGTGGAATCAAGAATCGAACACACGGCTTGACCGAAACACGGCTGGCGAAAAACTCGACCTCGTGATCATGTTAATTGTCTGCAAAGGTCACAACCTCCCTCAGATGTTAGTCTCACTAAAAGAATAAAGAACCATACAATAATTATTTCTTAAGAATTATAATTTTTAAAATGGTTTTTCACACACATTTTGTGTTTCTTCAATACATTGATGCATTGAGAATGCTACTCCTTTCCAGATATTCCACAAATGCTGTTACGCAAATATTTAAGCAACTAGTACTATTTTTTTTCTATGTACTATGCATATTTGTATTTGTACATATAAAAACACTGGACATGCAATTTACAATAAAAAGTGAATCCTTCTTTCTTAAAAAAAAATTAATAATCGGGTAATTTGACTTTTAGTTGCATCAAAATTTTCTTCTTAGAATTCAAAACGATCGTGTTAAAACGATATAAGGAGTATAAACAGAAAATTAAGAAAAAAATAATAATAATTTCTAACTCGTGTTGAATCAAAATCATGTAAAAGAAGTCCGCGCAAAAACGGAAAGTGGTGTACTTGTATTTTTCTTAAAAAGGGAATTTTTAGGATTCTGGCACACTTGCATCACTATATAACTTGGTTCTGATATTTTCCAATTCATGTAATGAAGTTATTTCCTAAACAGGAAACGTAGTCCTTTTCTAATAAAATCAAAAAATTTAAGTATTCCATTATATTTGTATAAACATGAAAGGATGTTTTAATTTAAATAATTTAAACTTCACCAAATTTTTAATTTTATAATTTGTACCATTTAATTATCCGTGGTTTTCCCTTCTCTAATTTATTAAGCTTTATAATAATTTGTGAATTGAAAAAAAAATTATTTCTGCATAAACAAATTGAAACATCATGATGTAAATTAGATTACAAAAAGATGTGTAATGAATTAAAAGAGATATATAAATAAAAATGAATTGAAAAGAAAATCAAAGGAGATAAATGATAACGGCGTTACACAGATAGCAATGATACTGTCATAAACACGGCATCCCTTGAGTGTTGCCAAATTTCAAGAACGTTATTCAATTGACTGTGGAAGGAGTTAGAGGAAGGCAAGTAAGAAGTTTCAGACATTCTCCCATATTTGAATTCTTAATTTCAATTAAAACTCAAACACTGCCTCGATGATAGACCTTAAAGTTCGAAACTCTGAGAACGTTTAAAACTTCTTCCACAAAGAGAGTGAGCAGTCGAGCAATTTTTTCTGCTTCAGCAATTCGTCCACGAATGTCACATGTATCTGATGTGTTGATTTCCAATACGTAAAGTATTTAGATAGGTCTGATGAAGATGACAAAATGGTCCCAACTTCTGTGAGAGTGAATGTGAATAAGTGAGTGAGGAGTTTTATGGCGCAAGAGCCGGGTCTTAACTTCTACACTTGATTGATTATGTGAATTGTGTTAATGACATTGATTACGTGAAAATTCAGCTTCTTAGCTTTATTGAAACTTCTTAATTGTATATTACTTTCAAAATTACCTTTTTGCTTCTTTCATGTCGGAATCTTCTAATTTTCTATTTTTGTTCCATATTTCTGACTCCTCTCTTTCTATACATTTAAACAAAATTATACCTTACTGATTATATACTTCATTCATTTTTCTTTATCGAAGCACTGAGGAGGAAGATGAGGTTGATTGGCGACGGAACTTGTACTTTTAAATATAGGGAAGTGACGCTGGCGATGCACGACTTGGAACCATTCTTTTCCAAATTTCCACACCATAGCAACTTGCGACCTCTACCAGATTTAACGTGAATCAGTACTGCTACCCTGCGAATCCTTAGTTGCTTTAGGTCTGAATCCATGACTCGATATAAATAACACCAGTCACGAGTCCACTACCATGACCAATAGGCCTTTCACAGGCAAATCTAAATTAAAAGATTTCTTTAAAAAAAAAAAAAAAACACGACATCTTAATCAAACTGATGCTGCAAGTAAAACTAAACGGATAAGTTTATTAAAATCTTTATTTCTTCTTTTTTAATAAAATTAAATTTTTTGCCTAAAATTTCATGTATAAATTTATTTTACTTTGTTTCTTCTAATCAAGGTTTCGCTTGATTTATTCATATTTTAACCTATCTTCTTCAGGCTGCCGTAGCCTTATGGTGGTTCTGGTTGTGGACTCGTGGGTGGAGGTTTTCGTTCCAACCTTGATGACACTGAAGACCCGCCACTTAATTACACCACGGTGAGGCATGTTTAATATGTCCAAGCTCTAAGTCCTCCCGAGGCGTGGTGTGGGAGATCAGACAGAAAGGTGTAAATTGAGGAGCCATACTCGTCACATGACCGAGGCTAATAATTACGAGGTCCGTCGCAAACAGCCCTAGTGTTGCTTCCAGGGCGACGTTAACTAAAGAAACCGACAACCTATCGAAAATTCATTCTATATAAAAATGTTATATCGTAATAAATATATTTTGAATTCAAATTTGAACATTTAACCAGAGTTGTAGTTGAGTGCTGCACTGGGCTCAAATTAGATCGAACGTAATGAATGTAAATGATTATTTTTTTTTTCAATCTAATGGAAGGATTAGCAAAAAGAAAACGTTTTTGGATGCAAGAATATCTAGCTTATAAATGACAAACATTTATGCACATGGCCATTAGCTAAACAGAAAGTAAATGCAACTCCAAGAGAAGATGTTTTCTAACACTTAAACACTTTTCTGCATGTGTATTCCAAGTTTTGTGTCGATTTTCTGCCTCGCAAAACAAAAATTTGAGATTTTCTAAGTTGTTTTTAAATAATTGTATATACTTTAGTTTAAAATATGTGACTAAACAAAAATAAATTTTGATTGCTGCCGTTTGAAAGAATCCCTAGAGAACAAATGCTCTTAATGACTTACTTCAGGCATTGTTTAATTTCTATATTTCTAAGTTTAAAGCTTTTAAGAAACATTGCAATTATTTCAAGGAGCGTACTTAATTTCTATCAAAATGTTCGCGGACAACCATGAAATACTCGTTGAAATTATTTTCAAAATGAAAAATTAGTTATTTAAATGACCTTCACAACTTCACACTTGAAGCAACACGAGGGCTATTGGAGATTGACATCCTAATTTTGAACTTTAGTGTTGAGTGACGAGGACGACACTTGATCTGGCACCGCCCTTCCAATTTCCACATCACGCAAAATGCGGACTTAGGGCCCTGAAAGGTTTAACGTGCGTCAGGCCAGGCTACACGGCAGGTCTTTTGTGCGTAAGGTTCAAACCCGCGACTCAAAGAAAACCGACAGCCACGAGTCCGAAACCATGTGCACAGGGATACCGCAGCCAAGGTCATGGTTTCGGAGTAACGAGGACGACACCTGAGCGGGCACCTCCCTTATCTAATTTCCATACCACGCAAAGAGAGGAATATGAGCCTTGTCTTTTTTAACGTGCATCAATCCCAACTACACGGCGGTTCTTTACTGGCATAAAGGTTTGATTCCATGAATCGACGATGACATTCGGCCACGAATCCACGACAATTACAAATAGGCCCCGGGGGCCAAAGGGCTCGTATGAAGCAACAAGATTAATTTACAGTAGATAACAATATATTACAAATTTGAGAAATTTATTTAAAAAGAGAAATTATTGTTTATCTTATAAAACGTAATAATGAAAAAAATACAGTTAGCCTTTTACTACTAATACATAAAGCAATTAATTCTTTCCTGAAAAAAAGAAAAAGTGAAAAGAAAGTTAATCAAATTTTCGTAACAACACAGAAAAGATAAAAATTTTGTAAAAGGAGAGTTTAATTTTTTTTTTTTTACTGTGGGTTATTTGTTATTAGTTATACCAGATATCATCCTTCTAAATTCTTCAATTGTTTTAAACTTAAGAGAAATTACAATCATACATAAAAAACAATGAATCAATGGAATCCAATTTCTTGTTAGAGATTGTCTTTATTTTAATATGCTCTAAATAGAAATTATAACTCAACAAAGTATTCACTCAAATATTCAAGAAACACACGATTTGAAAATACACAAATGTCGTAGATTACTTAATACTGTCAAATAATTGTCTCCAGGGCAGCACCATATCAATCTTTAGTTTCCTGAAGGATTTCAGAGGACTTTAATTTTTCTTCCTTCATATAACAAATTGTACATAAAATATTTTGTAACTATTTAGTCGTTAGTAACGTATAGCAAATGTATAAAAATATGATATTTCTTTAATCTAAAGAGAGAGAAAAAAATGGAAAAACAAATCTTCTGAATTCCTGTAAATTCGATATACATTCATATTTTTTTTATACGCAGAGAACCTAATTTCAGTTCAAAATATACCATATAAAATCAATGCATCTCAATGTTTCGATGATATTTATAGGAATTTATGAAAATGTGTTTGATGAATAAGTAAATTAACAATTGGATGTTAATTGTTCCACACACATGAAAAAAAAAACATTAATAAAGAATTGGAAAGCTATATTTTTTTCGTCATTTTCTTGTTGCCATACCATATTAACTTTTTGTGAAATTGATTATAATTCAATGTTTGTAAACGTCGCTTTCACAAGCAGCGCGAGGGCTATTGTCGACGGGCTTAGCGACTTTGAACCTCTTTCAAATGACGAGAATGAAACACCTGATATGACTAACGTTCTCCAATGTGAGTGTGTGAGGGACATTGGAGTTTAATGGCGCAAGAGCCAGATGCGGCCGTGTTGCACCAAACAAGATATAACTGAGAACTAGACGATTGAATTTGCGAATGATGCCAAATGAAGCGATGCGCCATACAATGTAAGTAGTGAGTGCGAAGCTAGTAATGTGTAAAGAAGGGATTTGGACGTGAAAAAATTGAAAAAAACGTTTGACAAGAAGGAAGGGTCAAATTTAGAAAGAAATCGCTGGAGTGTCCAGGGACTAGTCACCTTTGGTTACGAAACACAGCAAACCCTATGGGAGATGAAAAAAAATCAATTAGGTCCCTCAGGTTTGTAAAGCACGTCGTCACCTGAAGAATGTAAACCCCTATATGCACCCCTTTCTCTAAAGTTCCACACCTTCCCCTTGTAAGGAATTTAGCTTTTGAAAAGCCTGATATACAACATCACGGTGGTTTCTTTAGTAAAAGAATAAATACTCCAATCAGCGTCTCGAATGGAAAAACACTTCAATCCATTCAAATATAAATATTATGATTTCACAAACCTTACTCGTTTACTGTCTTACCCTCATTCTTAAAAGCAATACGAGGGATCTCGTTCTCGTAAATCATAAATAATGAACCTTTGTCAAGTGACGAGGACGATACACGAACTGGTACCTTCACCTCTAATCTTCCACTCCACAGCAATGGAACTAATTTAAACCTCGAAATATTCTCCACTACACAATGGCTTTTTAATGGCATGAGGATTAGAGTAAAGGATTTTAAAAGCACTTCTGCCAACGAGCACGCGACTATGACCACTCTTCTATTACGGCAACAGTTGTATTAGGACTCCAACGCAAGACCCCATGGAAGCAAGGCAAATCATAATTTATTGACACTGACAACTAATCCACACATCATGCATGAGACCACATGAATAAGAAAACCACAAAGTGTATATTTCATATTTCCTTAAAGCTATCCATGTTTATTAATTCTGAAATATTTCTTAATTACTTGTATTCCATTTGTAAAAAAATTCAAAGTATGCACATTTTGTTAAATAAAACACTTTTACCCGACAATCGTCACGTAAGAAATACATTCGTGTACTCAAAATTGAAACAAATATTTCTACATTCTTCTATTTAGCCCATGCGACTGTCTAACAACTCTAAACTCATGTTTACACGCAGAATTTATTCAAGTCTTAGTTTAATATGATGACCACAATTTTAATAGGCAACAGATAAAGTGGTTGCGTATTACGAGAAAATTTTACTAATGAAAAACCAATTTTTGTTATATTTTAAATATTGTTTTTCGAATGTAGTAAGTAATTCATATGTATCAAAATATTTCATTTGAACTAGTGCGTATATTGCATTTTGCTTGGAAACATTTGTAACAAATCTCATAATTTTATAAAAATTTAGTTTTTTTAAGCACCATATTTTAAATAAAAAGGTCTTAAAAGTCCATCTGAAATGTTGAATCAATAATATATTTGAAATATTATTAAATTAGAAATATTTAATTTATTGCATTTGAATGTATTTAACGTTAGGTGGGCATTAATTCCCCTATATTTAACTACTTTTTCAATTTGATATCATAATTTCAAAAAAACATTTTACAAACATTTCATATTTTGTTTTTGCAATAAGATCCAGTAATAAATAAAACCAGTTTCTTACTGTATCACTTACATACATTTTAAATTTCAATTGAGAATTAAAGCTTACTATTTGTCCATAAATATTCGATATACCTAGAAAAATCATTGCATACTCCTTAACACTAAAAGAGAAAATTTTGTGATTTACACAAAAAAAAAAAAAAAAATCCAGCCTAAAAGAAAGTAAGTATTTATTTAGTATTCTCCAGTACAAATAATTTTCAATTTAATAAGATGTAACAAAAAAAAATTAAATTACAAATTACTCAAGGTTTTTAACAAAACAAAATCAGTTTTTTGGTTGCTTTTCCTTCTGAATGTTATGCGTTTACGTCTAAATACTTCAATCTGAATCCATAAAATCAAAGCATCATGAGACAAAAAATTTCTACAAACATATTTCATGAAACTTGGAGACCTTTCACTTGAGAATTTCTGAAAAATGTTTTAACTATCAACGAAATTAGAATGTAACTCATAACAGAATTGCAACAATGCAAATATAACAATCGCAATTCAGAAACAGGATCGTTCAATGACAACAGTACTAGAAACCTAAATTTTATAAATTTCTGTTACATATAAAAAGTATGAATCGTTCTGTAATTAGAATGGATAAAAATAAATTGCTTTAAGAGTTTGCGATATTTGTGACAAACATTAAAATTAATTTCTTTAATGTAGCATATGTTAATATCAAACATCCGAGTTCCAAAAAAATCATGTTTTATTTGAAAAGGTGAAAATATTTTTATTCCTTTTGATGAATAATTGTCGCTTCACAGTGAAAGTGTTGCGACAATGACATCACACAAATATCAAAGATATGTAGGCTTCTGCGCAGTACAGATACGGGAATGTCTTTTTAAACTACCTCTACGTGAGAAAGATTTCTTACAGAATTCACAAACGTAAGGTTTTTCTTTGGTATGAATACGTAAATGACTTTTAAACGTACTATTGTCCCTGCAAGCGTAATTGCAAACTTCACAAACATAAGGTTTTTCCTTAGTATGAATGCGCAAATGTACTTTTAAGGTGCCATTACGAGTGAAAGATTTCTTGCAGAATTCACAAAAGTAAGGTTTTTCGTTTGTATGAAGAAGTAAGTGACGTTTTAAGTCATCCCTTAAGGAAAATGCCTTATTACAACTTTCACAAACATACGGTCTTTCTTTGGTATGAATACGTAAATGACGTTTCAATGAACTATTGTCACGGAAAGCGCAATTGCACACGTCACAAACATAAGGCTTTTCTTTGGTATGAATACGGTAATGTATATTCAAATTATCTTTCTTGGAAAAACCTCTTTAGCAAATGTCACAAACATAAGGTTTTTCTTTTGTGTGAACACGTAGATGAACATTTAAGTTAAAGCTTCGAGCAAAAGCTTTGTTGCAAACAGAACACGAATAAGGTCTCTCCTTTGAATGAATCTTTAAATGTCTATTTAATTTAAACTTTTGTGGAAATGATTTGCCACAAATTTCGCAAGTGTATGCTACCTTCCGTGGTTGAAAACATCGACGTTCTGTTAGAATGTCCATCGAAGAAAACAAATTTTGGAATTTATTGCAAGTAAAAAGTTAATCTTTGTAATTAATTGCTAAATGCGTCTCTAAACGTTTATTTAGAGCATCTGCATTTTGGCACAAATAACAATTAATACTTTTCCAATCAATTTAATTAAATGATAAATCATCAAGTTCTTCTTTTTACAGTCTCTTCACTTGTCTCAATGTTCAAATCTTTTTCAAAAGAATGTTTGCATACGAATATATATAAGTGGTAAATACCGAGCTGCAATTGACACAAAAGTAGTACTAATCATACGCATTCAGTGATAAAAGGAAAATGTTGAAATTTTTCCAACTGAAATGAAATGTAATTAATATATATCACTTACTTGTCAATCGAGTATATACTCACACAACATTCATTTCAAAATGACTTTTAACATAAAATACATAGTTAATATTTTTTTAAAAAAATTATGCTCAATGTGTGGCTTGGATTTAGCAACAACTTTTATTTAAAGTAGATATCTATTTTTTTACCAATATGGGAATTGTTACTAATAGATAAGTTATATTTTCATTTATAAAATGTAATAATGAAAAATGTTGACAGTAGGAAAAGTATTAATATAATGAGGAATTGAAACTTTCCTCAAGGGTATATGTATAGGAACATGAAGTTTTTTAGTACCGATATATGTTAAGCATATAGGAAGGAAATAAGTTCACTTTTTTTTCTTACATGTTTGTTCTATCATAGATATCCTAAAACCGCATTACCCTTGTGGTTGTTTCCGCGCTCGACGGATTTTGTAGAGTCGTGGGTTTTAACTTGATGCCACTAAAGACCGGCTATGCAGCCGCGATTGATGCACTTAACATATGCATAGGTTCAAATCTTTCCGTTGGCGTGGTGGGGAAGTACCACGTCACGTGTCGTTCTCGTCTCCTGATTGAGGTTCATTGCAATTATCTCTCGTGGAATTAAAAAAAAAATAAACTATTGTTTTTTTTTTTAAGTTTGAGAATTCACCATTAATTGTTAATAAGAATGGAAAGATTGATATCAAATTCCTGGTTAGAGATTATTTTAATTTTAATCTAAATCTACTAACAGAATAATTCAATTCGACCAATCTTTTTACTGAAACTTTTGAAGCACACTATCTGAAAATTTTTAAATGGCACGAATTATTTATTGCTGCCAAAAAATTGTATTTTTATTTGGGTCTTGTCAAATCTTTTTAGCTGAATGGATTTCAGAAGTTTCGCTTCCTTTCTTAAAAAAACACATTGCACATAAATATATTTTTTTCATTTTTCTTAATTAATGACTTATATAAAACAAAATGTTCAGACATTTAATGTTTATAATATAAAGAGAAACATGATAAACAATTCCCCAAAATTCGTATTGGTCTTATGTGTAGAGTACCTAACCATATTATGAAAGTTTTTAGACCATGTATGTCTACATTCAATTTGTTAAGATGTTTTAAATTTTTTTTAGAATGTAAACATGTTTTACATATGTGTTTGTGTGATATGAAATAACAAATTAATCATTTTCATAAACGCAACAAGATATTATTGACGAAATTAAAAGAAACATCACTCTTCGCAATTTCTGTTGTTTCATTAGACTTAAGACCCATGTATAGACCGAGTATGACAGAAAAGTCCCACTGCCCACACTCGGAGAAATAAGTATTTCAATTGAAAGTTATGTCTATTTCCAGTATGTATGATAAAGATGAGGTGCCTTGAAATGTCAAACACTTTGGTAGGATCATTATGGAAAATATTTGATATTTTATGCAGATAAATAGCACTTAATCGATGATTAATTATTAATGTCTCACTTAGAAATGAAATGTGGGTGAAGGCAAAAGACCTGGAAATTCTGAAAAAGGATCAATTGACGAGGATAAAGCCTCTGATAGTATCCTTCCTTCCAAATTTCTATATGACTTCGACGAGATAGCTTAGAGACTCGATATATTTACCTTGCATCGTCCCTCTTATTACAGGTATCGTCCTAATCACGTGACCTATGGCCAAAATTATGGAGTCCGTCGCCAATAACTCTCAGGGTGCTTCTATTGCGCCGCTAATAAATCCAACCTTACACGAGAACTATACTCAATTCAGGATTCGAACACATTACACAACTGAAACGGGCGAAACCCACTTGAATACCGCATTTAATTTTGTAATAAATGGGATATTAAGGTATTTTCGACTTTTAGAAGACAAACTAAGCATAGTTTTACCAATTACAAATGTCTTAGCATATTAATATGTTTCATTTCTAATTTCGTTACACGTTAAAGTGATTTAAATTGCTGCTTATATAGAGGAATCTCTAATTAATGTATAGGACTTTGTTTTTAAATTGCTTAAATAATTTTATTTAGTTCTTAAGGCCGAGGAAAGAGATAAAGTCATAATAATATATTGTTTTATCAAAATATATCATTCAAAAAATGAATTTGTCCGACCACTGTCAAAACCCTGGACATATGGAGTTCAAGGTAGATTAGAAGGATCTTTTTGCTTTTATAGTGATAAGAAAAATTTTCGGACGCTTTTCAAATTCTTTTTTGAGACTGTTTTTATATTTTCATCGGATGAAAAAAAATATTGCGCACGGAAGGGGTAAAAAAGTGACGAGGGAATTTTTTGAACTATGGAAAAGTAATTTATTATATTTTCTGGATGTGTGTGAGTTTACTGTCGGTAGAGGACAATTTCGAAATTTATTTTTCTTCTATTAAAAAAATAAAATACATGTCTTGCGAATACTTGTATGCGATGGAAAACATTTTGTGTTTTTATTTTCTCTGAGATAATCTTGTTCATGCAAATGTTTTTCCAACATTGAGGGGATGATTTTTTCTTTCTTATCATTCCAAAATCGATTTTATAATCATTGTTGGAACAAAAGCCTATACGAGGAATTTTACATATATAGATAAATGAAATTTTATTCTTAAATAAGAAATTATGAAATAAATAATTGTAACATTTAATTTTTCGCGTTTTTCAATTAATTACACTGAGGAGTTTTATTACTCATTTTTACCAAAATTAAACCCTATACCCAATCTAATGAAACATGTATAAGCAAATTATTGTGACAAAAAGAGTGCAACAAAGAAATAGCTAAATATGGACATATGAGGGATGCTGAAATTAATAAAATGATTTGAAAAAGACGAAATATTTTGTTATCCATCGAAATGAAAAATTACTTTATATGGATGTTTGGACCTATTTTGTGTTTTATATCTATTTGTATTTTTGTGTGTACTCAATGTCTTTATTTTATTAGTACTTTTGTGATGTCTTTGGTTTATATGTATGTGGTGCTATTCTCACGCCATCAACCCAGAATTTATCTGTTGCATTTTGGCAACATCCTTGATTTTGTAAGGAAGAACTGGGTTTGGCGGGAGACGCCATTATATTATTAGTATCTGTGTTAGTATACTGATTTGCCGCACAAGTATAGCTGCTGGCAATCGTTTTAATATTATTAGTGTTAGTGTACGAGCTCGCCGCACAAGCATAGCTGCTGGCACTCGTTATTAAAATTATAGTTTGTTAAAAAGTTTGTCATCTTTTTACACACGACTATTTCTGGCGCCCCCGGGTGGGCACAACCACCGATATTCTACTGAAAGAAAAGTTAAGTTATCTTTCTTTGTATTTAGTTTTCATTATTTACGTTTATCAATGGATGAAGCTTCCATTAAGAAGATGCGAGATCGAGCGAAATCGAATCTCACTAGCATTGTTAATTCCTTTTCGGAGCATTTAAGAAAATCGGTATTATTTTCAAGGATGGAAAGACTTGATAATGTATTTAAAGATTTTGATCATTACGATGCTATGCTACCAGAAGAACAATGGGAAATCGAGGAATTTGAAGAGAGATATTTTGCAATCAAGGGAAAATATCAAGGCGCTATTGACGCATTAAACATTTCATCAATTGTGAAGTCTTCTTTCAAAACTTTTGAGAACTGTATCATAAATGATCTAACTCCGAGAGAAACCGAATTAATTCCTTGCAACACAGTTCATGGTGAAATTTTTACGTTTAAGCCTACTGCAACAGGTCATGATTGCGCTGTTCTATTGGATAGTGGCTCTGCAGCCACTTCCGTTTCCGAGTCTTTAGTAAAAAAACAGCGTATAGATAGAACTAATGCTTGCATCAGTGTTAAAGGGCTTGGCTCTTCTGAGTCAGCTGTAACTCCTAAATACGGATCAGATAAAAAAATATTTGTAGATAGATGCATTTATTTTAAACAAGGTGATGAGTAATTTACCTACAGAGCAAGTCGATGTGAAGGACTTACTTGATTCTTCTAAGGATGAGAATAGTAGGGGCATTGAACCTGCTCCTTTACCATCACCTAAATGTGCTCTTTGGTATCAGAATCCCAAGGTGATTAGACTGTCTTCTTCACACGAGAAAATTGACATGCCTGCTCAACAGAACTTTTCTGAAGGGGCCAGTACCTCCAGTTGCCTGTTTTCTTCATCTGGTGCCTGTGCATCTTGAAGCAATACATCTATTGGAGATGCACCTTTCAGACTCTGTCTCAGATTTACAATATTTCGTATTAAACTAACTGTTTCAACTACTTCTGGTGCAGCTTCAAGAAATGGAGGTGCAGTTTTTGAGAGGACTATTGCTTTATTGAAACAGTATAACTTGGAACCTGATCCAGATTAACTGCCAAAATCAAGATTGATGAAAGGTTCTTGAGTGAACTAAAACTAATCTCTTCATTTAATTTCTCTACTGTTATTGCATAAATTTAATGCTTTATGTGAAAATTTATCTTTTTCTAAAATTGTAAATATTATTTCTCACTGTTTAAGATTCCTTTTTTCAAGTGTAGACAAGGGTTTCACTTCTATTTGATAATGTTCCCTCTGAACCTTGTTATCATTTTTAAGTGTCAAAGAAAGCCAAATAGCTTTAGCAATTGTTATAATTTATGTTAAATATTTGTATTTTCAGCAGATATAGAAATATTTAACAATGGAATGTTTGTTACAGCAAAAAGCTTTATTGCTGCATTGTCTTTTTCTAGACGAGAAAATTATTTGACGGGTGGGAGATTTCTCCAGAGCTCTTAGCTAAGTTTAATTTTAAGCACCTAATATTAATACCTGGTAAACATAAAGTATTTGAATTGAATGTTAAACAGTTTTATGTCATGCATCTTCATGCTGGACAAAGTTCCGAAAACTCCATTACTAAGTGCGAGAAAGAAGTATTATCTTCCAACACACTGTGTTTCTGAGAATGAGAGGAACTTAACTTCCCGCTGATTCAGATGGGGGAAAATTTTGTATATTCTAGAATTTTTTGAGCAAAATGTTCTGTCCTTCAAAATATAAATGCATAGGAGTTTATCTAAACATATATATAAAAACGGGTATGAAAGATGAGTAATTTTGTGCTCAGGTCATGATGTGTGTGTTTGAAACTTTCAATACGTAACACCATAGCAGAAAGAGATATAAACGTAAATTATACTTTATGAATCCTTCTTTTCCTAGTAAGTTTTTAACAGTAATTTGTGTCATTTTTCATTCCAATGTGTTCCAATTAGTTTAGTAAAAAAGCTCTTGACACAGGAACTACTGTTTATAGATCGAACTTTATAAAATTCCTCATGAACTATTTAAAGGAATGATGATATTTGTCATAATCAAAAGTTAGTTAATCATTTTACCTGTACTGTGCAGTAAGTAGCCACAAAAAGAAATTTTTATTCTCAAACAATTTTTAAATTTATATTAATCATTGCACTTGTGACTGTTTTAATGGTTACAAGTATGCTTCTTAAATAGATTGATATTTAGCTCCTTTTATGATTTTCACAATTTCTACAAATTATTGAAGCACACGTTCATAGTTAGAAAGCTACTTTCCTACTACAATCAAAGCAAATTTGGGTTATTCAGTCATGCCTATTTAATTATTGCATTGTTAAAAGCAAGGATCTTATTCTAAAAATTGTTCATTATTGAATTGTTTTTTTAGATTTAAGGCAACATTTAATAATTAAGGGAGAATTTACCTCAACAAATGTTTAATTTTAAAGACTTATTGTAAAACTGCTTTCTTTACCTTTGTATCAAGAATAATTCTTGATAGGGTGGGAGTATGTTTGGACCTATTTTGTGTTTTATATCTATTTGTATTTTTGTGTGTACTCAATGTCTTTATTTTTTTAGTACTTTTGTGGTGTCTTTGGTTTATATGTATGTGGTGCTATTCCCACGCCATCCACCCAGAATGTATCTGTTGCATGTTGGTAACATCCTTGTGTTTGTAAGGAAGAACTGGGTTTGGCTGGAGACGCCATTATATTATTAGTATAAGTGTTAGTATACTGATTCGCCGAACAAGTATAGCTGCTGGCAATCGTTTTAATATATTATTAGTATCAGTGTTAGTATACTGATTCGCCGCACAAGTATAGCTGCTGGCAATCGTTTTAATATTATTAGTGTTAGTGTACGAGCTCGCCGCACAAGCATAGCTAATGGCAGTCGTTATTAAAATTATAGTTTGTTAAAAAGTTTGTCATCTTTTTACACACGACAAATGGGATTATGCCGTTTGTTGCTCGACATGTAATAAAACCAAAAAAATCAATAAAATAGAATATTTGTAGGAGAGAGAAGAAATTTAATTGCGCTCGTATAAGGTTGGTTTATGATCAACTAGTTCTTAAATAACAACAGATTAGTCGAAATAAATATTTAATTAGAATAAGCGTAATAGTTCTGTTTACATCTCGTACCGACTATATTCATGCGTTGCCAACATTCGTTATTTATAACATAAAGTAATAAGAATACGATTACAATTATTTCATCGATTCACTTTATGTGAACCTTACATTCGGCCCCGCTCAATATGAAATTAATATAGACAAAAATAAATTTTAAAATTGAAGCGTAAAAGAAACAAAACTTTTGATGACGGCTTAGCACCTCTCAGTCTCTTCGTCTGTACTGTTTTCTTCGATGGTTGGTGTATTTCGTTTAAAGTAAGGGCGAAGATGTTGTACGTGGACAACCTTTATAAATTTGTTCTGCTGTGTCGTAGACTTGATCTCGTAACATACGGCCCCGACTGGACGTACAATCACAAATGGCAAATCACATTATTTGCCGCTTCGGCCCTAGCCAAAGTTAAAAGATCTAGTTGGTCTTCGCTTCCGAAGAATCTATCCACCCATTGCACCAAAGAGGTCCTTCTCGTCTTCCACTCTTCATGCAGTCTCTTCTTTACACGTTTCCACTCAAGTTTTTGCAAACTAGGTCTCAACTTACTCTTTTCTTTGACGAGTCTTCTTTTCACTCCCGACCACAGAGTTTTGCGTTTCCCTCTCTTCCACCTCATTTTTCTGGCCACCCTTCGAAATCGTTTGCACTTCGGAATTTGAAAAGGGCTATTCTGTGTCACAATAGGCTGATTGAATTCGATGCATGGCTCGGGTTCGATATTTTCCTCTGCAGCATCTGCGGTGCGTGTAATCGCATCTTCCATCTGGTCGATTGGGTGCGGATCAATCTTCGTAATGGAATTAATGGTGCGAGAAAAATCTACAGCAACTCGTCTTGTAGTGCTTTCATGGAAAGGCTGGTCGACAATGAATGCAGGAGCGGCGTAAGGCGAGTTGGAAGGGCGACAAATTCCTTGTTTTAACCATTTTTGAATTTGACTATTTAGAAACTGGCGATCAGGCTCTGAAAGTCTATATGGTCTACATCTAATTGGCTTTTCATGTTGTAATTCGATTTTGAATTCCACATATGGACATAGTCCAATGTTATCATTAGCATAAAAAACGTCAGTAAATTTTCCAATTACTGCATCAAGTTGAGCTTGTTGAGTTGTAGAAAGTCCTGCGGATTTAGGGATGAGATTTGTTTCGGATGAAACTATATTGGATGTGGCTTCTGGCAAAGTAACATCATCTAGTAAGGGTTGATTAAGAGCGACGCAATTGATACTAGGTTTTGAAGCATGAATACATTCGTACAAATGAAATGAAGTTGGAGTAGAAATACATAATGAGCCGTTAGGGTCATAAGTGCATCTAGCTTGAACTTGTTGCTGCCAATCGAATCCTAAAATAAGTTTAAATGGAAGCTGGGTGCAGATTCCAATTTTAGGCATCATATGCTCCACATTTCCAACAATTATGTTTAAAGAAATCCAACCTATTGGCTTTATTTCATGGTCAACAACTTGGTACTGTCCATCATTCCACGGGTGAATGACAATATCACTTGGGACACAAGATTCTTGAATGACTGTGATATCTGCACATGGATCACAAAGGGCTTGAATTTCTGTATCATTATTAATAATAACAGGTATTAATGCACGCCTATTGGTTTGAGTTCTAATACAATTTATGGAAGGATTATTTGCGGTTGTAGATCTTCCAGATGTCGAGTTGCGATTATTGTTGTTGCGACGGGAATTCGAAGAGTTCAAACTGGTGGTTTCGACTAATGCGTGATTATTAGAAGTAGTTGAACTGCTAGAAGACGGGAATTGGGCACTAGTTTGACTGTTGGAATATTGATTTTGTCGTGACGTATTTCTTGGTTGAGCTATGGTTGAACCACGAGGAGGAGGAGGTAAACTACACATAAAAGAAGCATGACCTTTAATTCCACATCTCCAACAAGTAATATCTCGAACGTCATTGGTTATTGGATTGTATTTACGACGTTGCTCATCATATGTATAAGAAGATCTAATTTGAGATTTTGTAGAATGTTTCTTATGCTCTTGTTTTGCACTGCGAATAGCATCAAGTGCAGTTGCCCTGTCAATTAATTCTTCAACCGTATTCGAATTTTGAGTAGCTAATGCAATTTGCCATTTTTCTTCTGTAATATCACCAATGATCATAGAAATGCGGTCAGGTTGGGGAATGGTGAAGGGAGCTTTTTCCAAAAGAGCGTCTTTTTTATATTTTTGAATAAATATAATCAACTAAACTTTCATTATGCTTCAATTTTCGTTCACTTTGGTGAGCCAAAAATTCTTGCATTGTAATACGCCTTTTGAATCTTGAGGCGAGGGCAGTTTTCCAAGTAATCCAATCATTAAACTTTTTTCCTGTTGTTAATTGCCAATTTTTAGCAGATCCCGAGAGACGAGAAATAGCATTTGTTAATTTTAATTCGTCAGACCAGTTAACTAAAATTGAAATTCTTTCAACTTCTTTTAGCCATTCAAGGGCATTTTCAATTATTTCACCCTTAAATATTTGAATTGAATTTGCAGTGTCATTTGTAGATGTTATTTGAATTACATTTGAATTTGCTTGCTTTTCTAAAAATTGTTTTTGCGTTTCCATTAATGTAGAGAGAATAGCTGCGATATTCGGATCTATTTGGGAAGGTGGAGGCATAGGAAGTGGTGATTGTGTAGCAGAATTACTTAAAAGTTCTACTTGTTTTCGTAAAGATTTAATTTCCATCAATAAATTTCTGTCAGAATGTGTCTCCTCATCAATAAAATACTGCATACGAAGAGTATTTAATTTATCCAAAGTTCCTTCGTTTTTTCTTTTAATATTATCCTCTACAATACGCAGCATTAAATCATTTTTGTTTCCGGTTAGCGAAAGATTTCTGAAACGCAATTCTTTTTTCAGTTGAACAATCGTTAAATTTTGTAGCGGATGTGATTCTAAAGAATCAAAAATGATATCAGAATTTGTTGACATTTTTTTTTTTTTTTTTTTTAAATTTTCCAAATTAAAAAAAAAAAAAATTTAGCGAAAATTGCTTGGCGACGTTTTTTGTACGAAGCAAACACGAAACTAATTTATTTTCAGAATTATTATTCGTCAGAATATTCTTATTAAATTTTATCAGAAGCAAAATAAGAGTCTATTGAATTTTTAAAAACTTCACTTACTATGCGAAAAGTTGTTGTTTTGGAGATCTTCCAGGCAAAAAAAAATAAATCTTGGCGAGATTATGATCCTTGGCGAGGAAAGTCTGAAGATTCCAAGTTATGCTTAGAGGCTGCATACAATTTTAGGCTTAGCGACTGCATACAATTTTAGGCTTAGCGACTGCGTACAATTTTTAAGAAGTTTTTTTTTTTTTTTTTTTTTTTTTTGTTGATGATAAACTTCGCGAAAGTCCTTTAGATACCGACTACGCCATATAAGGTTGGTTTATGATCAACTAGTTCTTAAATAACAACAGATTAGTCGAAATAAACATTTAATTAGAATAAGCGTAATAGTTCTGTTTACATCTCGTACCGACTATATTCATGCGTTGCCAACATTCGTTATTTATAACATAATGTAATAAGAATACGATTACAATTATTTCATCGATTCACTTTATGTGAACCTTACACTCGGAATATAGTTATGTGAATGTGAAACATATTTTGGTATTGCAAGAGAAGGATATATGAATCAGTTTGGTTGAAGCAAATAATGCTCCGCTCAATATTTCGTCTGAGACCCAAGAATCTGGGTAAGTGGATATTTCGTATTTTAGTAAAACTGGTGATGACATTCAGTCATTATTTACACTCGTCAATTCTGAAATATGAACAATTAATAAAGTCTTAGCTTGCCAATGTATTTGTTCGGATTCACCACTTCACACAAACAACCCAATCTCTTCGTAATTCTAGATTATTTTCAATCTGAAATATTAAGTACGATGTCTTAATGTAACTTATAAATATTTATCAGAATGATGTTTCTCCTAATTTTTTTTCATTTTCTTTCATTTATGTTTCACTATATTCAATTCAATTCGCAGCACCTCTTATGTTCATACGATCTACCTAATCCCATTTCATTTGGATTGGGAAGAAGTTATAACTTTCTGCAACACAAATTACTATAAAGTCACCGAGAGTGATAAAGAGAAAATCGTAAATAGACCAAAGCCATGAACTTGTTGGTAAAAGCGTTCAGGAACTGTTTACGGAAAGAGAGCATTTTCCTTAAGCAGCATAAATAATGTTAATGAAAAATGCATTAACTATTATCTTTTATGCTATATATCGGTGCATAGAAATTAATTAGTAATTTAATGTGACGAAAGAGAGTAGAAATGAGGAAACGCTACATAATGGTATAAAAAAATTTCCTATATTTAAACTATACGGATCAAACAGTGCATGGGAAAATTAACGATGTTTACGGTAATACATATTTTTATTCATATATTTATGTTTCATGCAATATATTACCCTAAAAATTACAGAAAATCATATTCGATTTATATTTTTTATTGATGACCGTTTGGAAAGCTAGACTTTAAGTTCTGGATCTGATATGCAACTAGTTTCAAAGACGAAAAGTTTTGTGAGTGTGTAGGTCTCAAAATGGGAGAATTGAAGGTGAGTGGTAGATGAATTTGATTTTGATGCATTTTTGCATAAATAAAATTGAATAAAATATTTTTTGAATAGATATTGTTACGACCCCCGAGTGCAGATCGCGCTAGTAGACATATTCTTGTTTTTTACAATTGTATCATTCTTCCTGTAGACATCAACCAAGGAGCACGACGTACCAACCGTCGCTCAAATAAACATTCATATTTTAGTATACAGTCCACAGCTCTTTCTTTGAATAGATAAGTTTCAAATAACTCAAAGTCTAATCAATTCATCACCATACAGTTTTTGTGGTCACACGAGCCCGAGAACCGAAAATTGATAACATGGCGCCAAAATGAACTATCAGAACTCACCGTGTTGAGCAGAAGAAAAGCATATTTGCTCGGTCAAATTACTCGGATTAAAAACTCTTTAGAAAGTGCTGATTCTCCATTGAATCAAGTGGACCTAAAAAACAAACACGTCTCGCTTTCCCAGGTCAAAGCGAAAATCGACGTTTTACGAAACGAAAGTTACAGTATTCTTTCGGATGAAGAACTCCCTGATTTTGAAAACAGTTTGGATAAAATGGAAGAAGACGCTGATAATTTAGAGGTGAGTCTCAATACTTTACTTGACTCTTCAGCTATGAATACCTCTAAATTGTCTGTAAACAATGATTTTGCTAATTGTAACGTAAAACTGCCTTCCATTAATTTACCTGAATTTTTGGGACAATATGTTGATTGGTTACAATTTAAATCTCAGTTTGTAACATTAATTGATGATAATACTTGTTTATCAGATTCACAAAAATTGTATTATTTACAATCTGCCCTCAAAGGCAATGCAAAACAGTTGCAAACAGTTAATGATTCATACGCATCTTTATTCGACGCCTTAAAGCGAAGATATGAAAACAAAAGATTAATCGTTAATAGCCACATTGCTGAACTGTTGAATCCTAACAAAATAAAATTTGAATCTGCATTTCACCTTAGAAATTTAATTGACTCCATTCAGAGTCATCTGAGAGCTTTAAAACAATTAGAATTAGAACCTAACGCTTTGTGTGAATCAATGCTAATTTTTGTTATCACCCAACATCTAGACGATGAATCTCGTAAACAATTTGAAATGGAATTACATTCGAATGATTTGCCTGAATGGGATAAATTTTTAGACTTTTTAAATAAAAGAAGCCAAGCTTTAGAAAACGTGCAGAGAAATTCCTCGTTGAAACCAAAGAACGAAAATCCTCTCAAATTCAAAACGTTTGTTGTAAAAAGTGATAAAAAAATTGCCCTCTATGTTTATCAGAACCACACCCAGTTTTTAAATGTAAAAAATTTCATGACATGTCTATTCAAGATAGGAACAATCGAGTGAAATCTCTAAATCTGTGTTTTAATTGTCTCGGTCATCACCTTATTAAGAACTGTTTAAAATTAAACAAAAAATGTAAGTGGTGCAATGCAAACCATAATTCACTTCTTTGCAATGCAAGTAAACCCCGTTTAGAATCTAACTTAGCGAACGGCAACCTTCCCTTTCCCTCCCTGCAGAGTTCATCTAGGCTTATTTATGACCCAAACCCTGAGCCGACGAACGATTCATCAACGTTTTCTTCAACTGCTGCGTAATGTTTGTACACCACAGTGAAGAACAAATCAGTTTTACTTTCCTCCGCCAAGGTCAAAGTTCAAAGTGCGGGAGGCAGCTGGCGTCTGTTGAATGCAATTCTAGATAGCGGGAGTCAACAATGCTTATGTAGCTTCGAAGCCGCGGATTGTTTAGGATTGAAGAAACATAAAATAAACGCGAAAATTGTGGGTGTGAACGGTGTTTGCACTGCTGTAAAAGAAAGAGTGATGACTGAAATTTCGAACGAAAGTGGATCATTCAAAAGAAAACTTAACTTTCTCTTAGTTTCTGAAATAACAGGATGTGTTCCTGCAGAACCGTTTGATATCACAAAAATAAATTTTCCAAAAAATATAATTTATGCAGATACGGAATTTAATATTCCCAAACGTATTGACATTCTTCTTGGAGGGGAAATATTTTATGAGTTATTAAAAAGTGCACAAATAAAGTTATATGACAATCAAATAATATTGCAAGACTCTGTGTTTGGTTATGTTGTTACAGGTGCCATTCAAAACGAACAATCAAACCATTACTATTGCAATTTCCTCTAAGATAAGGTTGATAAGAGTATAACAAAATTTTGGGAACTAGAGTCATTAGGCATTACAGACGAACCGAACTGTGATCTAGATGACAAAGCCATGCAATATTTTAAGACTTCAGTACGTTTCAATAATGCTCGTTATGAAGTTGGGTTTCCCTGGAAAAAGGATAAACAAGAATTACAAGACAATTTTTCAGTTGCAGAAAAAATTTAAATCCAAACATATTCCATCTGATCGTTTCCTTTCGCTTGAAAAAGATTACTATTATCGCAGATATAGAACGTGCATTCTTACAAATTTCATTGCGTGACGAGGACAGAGATGCAGTTAGATTTCTGTTTCCAGAACTTGGTTCAAATCAAATCGAGCCCTACAAGTTTCAAGTTTACAGATTTAAGCGTGTGATGTTTGGAGTGAACGTGAGTCCTTTCTTACTCTCCGCAACGATTAAGCATCATACCGAGAAATATCGTGAACAGTATCCAGCAGCAACTGAAATGCTCGACACTTGTCTCTACGTTGATGATGTAATTAAAGTGCTGATGACATCTCCCAAGCTTTAAAAATATCAAAGGATGCGGATACCATCATGAAAGATGCTAGCATGAAATTACGCAAATGGAATTCAAATGATCAAACCTTAATGAAAACATGAGAATACGAAGGCCTAGAGACACATCCTCGTCACTCGGAAAACAATTCTGGAGTCCAATCATCAAAAGTTTTAGGGATACCATGGAATGTCATCCACGACTATTTTACAATTGATGTGAAAGGACTGCTAGAATTGGATACATCAAAACCTGTCACAAAAAGAATTGTGCTACAATCAGCTGGTAAAATATAAGATCCAATTGGATTTTTATCGCCTTATACAATTAAGCTCAAATGCTTATTACAAGAACTTTGGCTAAGAAAATTAGCCTGGGATGACGAGCTACCACCAGATATTTATGCAACATGGTTACAATGGTGGTCAGAACTTCCTCTTTTGTCAGAACTAAAGATTCACGAATGATCCTCGATTCCAGTGCTGGAGATTCAAGTGAAATTCAAATCCATACCTTCTCCAATGCTAGCCAAAGAGCATACGGAGCTGCCACCTTTTTGAGAGTTAAGAACAAGGACAGAATCAGTGTTAATCTCGTAACATCTAAAAGCCGTGTTGAACCTCTGAAAAAGTTATCCCTGCCCAGATTGGAACTGATGGTTACTCTACTTGCTGCACGCTTAACAAAGGAAGTTCAAAAAATAACAGATCGAAATTGTCCTACTATAGTCTTCTGGACGGACCCTCAGATCACTTTATATTGGATCAAAGGTCCCAACCATAAATGGAAAACCTTTGTGGCGAATAGAGTTCGGGAAATCCAATCCCTCACCGATCCGAAGTCGTGGTTCCATTGTTCAGGCAAGGACAACCCAGCAGATCTCCTTACAAGAGGAATCAGTGTCGAAGCTCTTTCAAAGAACTCCAAGTGGTGGAATGGACCCTCGTTTCTGAGTCAAACCAACTTCCTGACCAATGGACTAGATGAAGCGATTCCAGAAAGATTGTATTGAGCAGAAATGAAAAAGAACTCAAATCCAGGAAATGACATTTCCCTGACAATAACAATGACTCAAAATAATTTCTTTGCGAACATAATTAATATATCAAACAGTTATATAAAATTAATTCGAGTTATAAGTTTTCTCTCTCTCTCTCTCTCTACAGGTTCATACATAACTGCAGAACCAGAAGTGCAAACATAAAAGGACCCCTTACTTCACAAGAGGTAAGTTATGCTGAAAATTGGCTGATCCGCTCCTTACATGAAAAGGAGTTCCCCGAAGAAATGCGTAAATTGTTGGCAGGTGAGCCTATTCCTACAAGAAGCAAGTTAACTTCTCTTAATGTCTTTCTTGATGAGAGTAACATTATTAGAGTTGGAGGCAGACTCGCAAATTCAAATTTGAATGAGAAGGCTAAAGTCCCAATGATTTTACCGAGTAAACATATTTTAACTGATATTATATTGTGTTATTATCATAAAAAATATTTGCATGCAGGACCATACTCACTTTTCTATCTTGTTCGTCAGAAATTCTGGCCACTCAATGGCAGAAATAATTGTCGTAGAATTATTCATGAATGTGTAATTTGCTTCAAAAATAAGCCTATCACATCAAATCAAATTATGGCTAATCTACCAAGAGATCGTGTAACTCCGAACTATCCTTTTAATGTCACAGGCATTGATTTTGCAGGCGACATTCCTTATAAAGTTTAAAAATCAAAGAAAAGGAGTACTAAATAAAATTTATGTGGTAATATACGTATGTTTATGCACAAAGGCTATACATTTGGATTTTGAGACTGATCTCACATCCCAAGCATTCATAGCAAGTTTAAAACGTTTTTTTGGTAGGAGAGGTAAGTGCGCAAAAATCGTCACTGACAACGGTAAAACCTTTGTTGGCGCAAACGCCGAAATTAAAAAATTGTTCAAAATATTTAAATCGCCTGATCAAACATTAGCTGATTTTTTGACTAGTGAATCCATAGAGTGGAACTTTATCCCACCGAGGTCCCCAAATTGTGGAGGACTATGGGAAGCAGGGGTAAAATCCTTTAAATTCCACTTAAAAAGAGTTGTAGGGAATGCACATTTAACTCTTGAAGAGTTCATTACTATACTTTGTGAAATTGAAGCAGTTCTAAAATCCCGACCACTCACTCCTTTGACATCAAATTTCGATTATTTCGAAACTCTGACCCCCGCACACTTCTTAGTTGGTAGACCCCTAACATCCATAGTTGAACCACAAGTAACTAATATAAACGAGAATAGGTTGCCGAGATGGGAAAGAGTAAAAAAATTTACTCAACACATTTATAAACTTTGGAAACGTGATTATCTAAATAATTTGCAAGAACGTCACAAGTGGAAATTCAAAAATAATGTTTCAGTCGGATCCTTAGTGTTAATAAAAAACGAAAATCTTCCCAGTACGAAATGGAGTACGGGTAGAATAACAGAAGTATTTCCCGGCACAGATGGTAAGGTCCGAGTTGTGAACCTGCGAATTCCAAATGGAAACATATTGAAGAGAACAATTAGAAACCTTTGCATATTACCTATATGAAATTTTGTAATTAGTAATTATTGTTTGTGTATAATTCAACTTTAATCACATATTTAAGTATTGTATAATGTATCGTTTATTTTTTATTTAAGTAATGTAACCAATTTATGTGTGTGCATATTTGTATTGAAATTTCATTTCAATGGCGGGGACTGTTACGACCCCCGAGTGCAGATGGCGCTAGTAGTCATATTCTTGTTTTTTACAATTGTATCATTCTTCCTGTAGACATCAACAAAGGAGCACGACGTACCAACCGTCGCTCAAATAAACATTCATATTTTAGTATACAGTCCACAGCTCTTTGTTTGAATAGATAAGTTTCAAATAACTCAAAGTCTAATGAATTCATCACCATACAGATATGGATTCCTTAATTTTCTGATTAATATACGTTTTCATGTCTCCTAAATCCTTGGTAAAAATGACGATTATTTTTAACCTTGTGTTTCGGAACTCCGTCCATAATAAAATATACTGTGTGAAATTAATATTTTAAAGCATTTTATACATTATAAATATTAAAGGAATGGAGCTTTACAACTAAGATTATTTTCTTGTTTTATGACTCTAATATTTTTTTGCAGTTTTCTTTTCGAGTACGGTTTTTTTTTCTTATTAGAGACAGGTTTTTTTTTTTAAATTTTTTTTTTACTTATGCGTTATAAAAATTGGTGTGGATTTTGCTTGAAATTTCACGTTAATTTTAATATGTTAAAGTAAAATCTTAGAATATTGATTTCATTTTAAAATTTTTGAATAGAAATCGATATTCAATATTCAATTCAAATTTATTTTGAATTGAAATCAATATTCAAAAAAACCTTTTTGAATATTTATTAAATTAAATAATGATTTCAATTCAACAAAGTGTCTGATTTACAATTTCATTCTAGCTTTCATTCCTAATAATTCAAGAAATATCTAAAATATCTAAGAAATACAAATTACGTAATTTAAGAAACTTCACAGATTTTAATCATTAAGGTATTTAAAATAAGGACTTGACAAATTAACTTTTTTAAGATCAAAATTTTGTTTAATATAATAATCTGAAAAAAATATCTTAGCTGCAATGAATATTACCACCTCAAAATTTTTTTTAGGAATAGGGCGCAACATTGAAATATTTTTCAATGTCGTACCCTATGTAAATTTATATTTGTAAATTTTCCAATGTATTAAACACATTTGAAATATTTTTTAAGTCATTTTAAATTCATAAATTACACTCATGGACAAAATAATTAGCGCACCAAGAAGGAAAAGTCAAAATGAAACGAAATTTTACCTACGTAATGACTACTTTGATATAAGTAAATGATTAGAAAATCAAATAAAAAGGATAATTTTTTTCAGAGAAAAAGGCAAACGAACGGAGGATATAATACCTTGTTGAACCCCCTGTAGTGAGAATGCACGATGCGATAAGATTGGGCATTGATGCATGCAAAGAAGAAGTCTTGGATAGGTCTGATGAGAGTTGTGAAATTGGGCTTGAATTCTTAAAAATATCATTTACGGATATGAGTATGTGAGAGTTCAGTTTATTTGTTTTATTGAAACCTTATAGTTGTATTACTTGAGAAATCTTTTTACTACTTTCAGGTCGGCAACTTCGAATTTTCCTTTTTTTCGATCATTCTCACCTCTCCTTAACTATGTACAAAATTTAATACCATGATGATTACATTACTCGTTGATTGCGTATGAACGAGGCACTGATGAGCAAAAAGTATTTGAATGGTCAGGGAACGCGTAATTTTGAACGTCCTTCAAATGACGAGGACGACACTAAAGCTGGAGCCCATCTCTCCAAATTTCCATACTATAGCAACTTTCTATCAGATTTCCCATCAGTACTGGTAGCCCGAAGGTATTTAGTTGCATCAGGTTTGAGCACCTGACTCGATGAAAATAAAGCCAGACTCGAATCCACGACCATGACCTAAAGGCATACTACACCTAAACCTAAACCTTAAGATTTCTCATAAAAATCATATCATAATTAAAATGGTGCTGAAAATAAAACTGAATGAATCAGATTATTAAAAAAAAGATCTGAAAAACGGTATAAAATTTTTCATGCTCAAGTTTTATTTATTAATTTATTTCATTTGTTTGTTTTATTGGACAAGAATTCGAGTGATTTATTCATATTTTGATGTATATTTTTGAGGCCGCGGTTGCCTAGTGGTTATTGTCGTGCACTCATGGGCAGCGGATTTCATCGAGTCGTGGGTTAGAGCATCGAGATGTCACTAAAGACCCAAGTGTGGTCGAAACCAATGCATATAAAATCTGTCCAGGCTAATGTCTTCTCGAAGAAGTTTTGCGGAAGTTTGTAGAGAGAGGTGTCAATTTGGGTGTCTTCCCTATCAATTGAACGATTTTTAAAATTAGGAGGTCCGTTGCCTGCAGCCCTCTTGTTGCTCCTTGTGAGATGTTAATTTAAGGTATCCGTACACCTTTAAAACGTCATTTTTGTCAAAATTTTCGATTTTCTAATTTTAACATCAGTTTAAATTTTAAACTTTTTTCTTTCTAATAGTGTTTGAATTTTGCTTATACCTTATTTAGAACTTAAGTTACAGGGATTTGAATTTTACTCGTTAGCTGATTTTTGAAACCGGAAGTGCATTTCTGCAGACAGGAAGTTGGAAGAAATGTTTGTTTACATTTTTATTTTTCGAAATATCTTTTATATGTACAATGGTACAAAATAAATAAATTTTAAAACATGAATCTGAATTTTCAGAATGTTTGAAAATACATTTGGCAACAGGTTTTTAAATACATTTTTATCTTGAATCTGGCAAGAAAAGAGAATCGTTATTGTTTGTTTACATCTGTTTTGGTTTCTGTTCTCATTCTTATAAGTTTCTGATTAAGATTGTTTTTATTGTTGAAAAGCTCAATATTTTTCGTTTAAAATGGGAAATTCAAAAAGGAGAATTAGTGTTAAAAGAAAAAGACAATTTCGTGGTAATGGTTTTACCAAAAATGATAGCAAAAATAGTACTGTAACTGCTAATGCCAGTGCTTCAAAATTGAACCTTTCTGCCAATCTAGATGAAGAAATTGCTGAATATGAAAATAAACCGCTAACCGGCAACAGAATTATTGACATAGAACTCCTTCTATGCTCAATTTTACAACTTTGTTGCCCCAAATGCTTCCACGATGGTTTGCTGTTACATGAAGACTCGAGGTATGGATTGTGCTCAAGTTTTGCAATAAAATGTAAGCATTGTGACTTTTGCACAGGATTTTCCAGCTCGAAGAAAACATTAAACTATCCTGAGATAAATGCAAGATTTGTTTATGCCATGAGACAAATTGGGAAAGGTTTTTCTGCTGCATATAAATTATGTGCAACATTAAATTTACCCAGGCTCAGTAAAACTGCATACACCAATCATGAGAATAAACTTATGTCTGTGATTTCAGAAGTAAGTGAACTGTCGATGCAAAAGGCAGCTAAGGAAGTTTTGAATATTCATTCATCTAAAAATAAATTAGCTGAATGCGGTGTTTCTGTCGATGGAACATGGCAGCGTAGAGGTTACACTTCTATGAATGGGTGTGTTGCTGCTTTGTCAATCGACACTGGCAAAGTAGTGGACATTGAAATAATGTCATCATATTGTCCGACCTGCAGAAAGCTTTCGAAAATGCCTAAAGGTATTGTATCCGAGACGCTTGAAGCAGATCATGTGTGTCGAAGCAATTTTAAAGGTTCCTCATTAAAGATGGAAGCTGTTGGCGCAAACAGGATCTTCAAACGATCAATTGTGAAACGAGGTTTGAAGTATTCACACTATTATGGAGACGGGGATTCTAAAGGCTTCATCAGCGTGAAAGACACATATGGGAAAGATAGCGTAACTAAACTGGAATGCATTGGGCATGTTCAGAAAAGAGTAGGTGCGAGATTGCGCAAACTGAAATCCAAAAATAAAAGTTTATCTGGTAAAGGTAAACTTACCGATTCGTTTATTGACAGATTGCAAAATTACTATGGAATTGCTGTTCGAAGTAATGTTGGCAATCTACTCAAACTTCAACAGAACGTCATTGCGGCCTTGTACCACTGTGCATCGAGTGGCAAGAAACCCATGCATGGACAGTGCCCTATCGGGAAAGATAGCTGGTGTTATTATCAGCGAGCACTGTCATGCGGCAAAAAGCCCAAAGAAAAATATAATGGCTTATCCAATGATGTATTAAATTTAATTAAACCTACATATTTAGAACTGTGTTCTAAAGAACTTCTGTCAAAGTGCCTTCATGGTAAGACACAGAATGCCAATGAATGTTTTAATGGCATAATTTGGCAGAGGGTACCGAAAGAGGTTTTCGTGTGCCTTAAAATTTTAAAATCTGGTGCGTTGGATGCTGTTATACAGTTTAATGATGGGTACAAGGGTTGTGTTGAAATTTTAAGGAAATTAAATGTAACGCCTGGTTATTTTACCTTAAAATCTTACAAACACCTTGACAGTTGTCGAATTTTTGATGCTGCACGTCATTCAACACCAAATGTAAAGCAGCGTCGAAAAATACTCAGAGCTCTTAGGAAAAAAAAATTAATGTATTAGAAAGCAAAGAAGGTGTTATATATAAATCAGGGGCATTTTAAATATATTTTATTATGTTTATTATTAAAAATTGCAATTGAAAGTTTGTTTTTGATTTTTCTCAAAATGAGTTTTCTTGACATATTTACATATGGCAACGTAGATATCAGAAAAAGTTATGAACCAAATTAATTGAAATTTTGCAAGTGTCTTCCTTATACAATTTTTAAGGACCCCTACCACTTTCATGATTATAAAATTGATATATTTTTAGTAACAAAGGTGTAAATCATGTATTGTTGTAACTTTTTTATGATTTTTCATTGTTATTTGACTCGAAACACAATAAAAATTATTGTAATGAGATTTTCATCATGAAAGTAGTACCAGCCCCAAAAACTGTTATGATGAATAAGATAAAAGTTACAGAATAATGATATTTTTGTTTACTTTTGAGTTATGAGCGTTATTCTAATAATCAATTTATGTACTATTTTCACTATGTTTTTCACTCCAAATTTTTTTTTTGATTTAAAAGCAAATTATTAAGTGTGTTTTTCATAGTTTTAGGTTATATTTTAGCATAAAAAAGTATTTTTATAACAAATATCAATGTATTTCAAAAAATTTTCTTCGAAGGTGTACGGATACCTTAACCAACTGACAACCAATGTATCTTTTTTCTATATGAAAATTCTGTATCGTAACATAAGTGTATTGAACTCAATGTGCATTTTTAGATAGATTTGAAGTTGTCTACTGTATCAAAATATAGAAACGGGATTTCCTATTCTTGAGTTTAATGGAAGGGTTAGCGAAAAAATGCTTATCAAATTTAATGACAATCTAAGAAAAACTCTTCTCAAAATTGAACGAGAAAACTTGAGTTTATTTTTAATGCCTGCTCCACGATAAGTATTAAATTTCTGTCTCGGAAAAAGAACTCTTTTGAAATTCGACGTTAGTGTTATTCTAAATTACTGCAAATAGAGTAGAGTTTTTAATACATATAATTAAAAAAACATAAATTTTAATGCTGCTTCGTGATAATGAATCACTAAAATCGCAAATGATCTTAATTACTTATTTTAGGGATTATTTAATTCATATATTTCTTTCGTTTAAAGATTTTAAGAAACGTATTTTTCTTAAAGGGGCGTAAACAATTTCCATCCAAGCAGTTCGCAAACTAACGGGAAATGTTCAATGAAATTATTTTCAAAATGAAAAATTGGTTACTTTATATAATTTCACACTAGAAGCAACTCGAGGGCAAAACCTGACGGACCTGTAAAATTTTAAGTCTCGGTCAAGACTAGGTCAACACCAAAGTCGGCTCCTCCCTCTAACTTCTACATCACATGAACGAAAAGAATTTCAGCATCGACAGATTTAACGTCTTTCGGACCCGACTTCAAAGTGGATAATGAGGGGGTTCAAGACTCGATTCAATGACTGAACGAAAACCGATTTCAATCCTCTCTAATGACCACTAGACTACCGCGTCCATGGGACTTGGATGAAGGAACAATATTAAATTAAGGAAGATAACTATATTTAATCAATTTGATAAATTTCTTTAAAAAAAGTAGTTTTCGTTTATCGAATAAAGTGTAATAATGAAAAAATATAGTTAATATTTTAACTACGAATTAAATCTTTCCTCAACGATACAGTGAACAGGACGCGATATGCGCTTTTTAGTAACATCCCATCGGATTTACAAATTTAGACAAAGAGGAGTGCAATTTTTTTTAAGATGCGTTAATTATTAAACCACATATCATTCTTCTAAATTCTTCAATGTTTTTCTAACTTAAGAAAAATTACGATTATATGTAAAAAACAATCGAGTGCTTAATTTTAAATTTCTCGTTAGATATAGTTTTTATTTTAATCTAATTAAAAATAGACGAGAACACATCACAATTTATGCTCTAGAATTATATGGAAAGATTCGATTTTAAAATTTCGCGGATGAATTAATGCTGCAGAAGAATTGTCTCTCTGATCGCAGCATATCAATCCTTTTCTAACTGATGGATTTCAGAGATTTCGTATTTTCTCTTTTTCTCGCGTCCTAACACAATTTGTATTTAGGTTGTTTTATTACAATTTTCTGGTAAATAACTTACATAAAATGTATAAATATATTAAATTTATTATAAAGAGAGAGAAAAACAAGAAGGAAAAATTCATTTAAATTTCTGCAAACTCTATAAAAATTCATATATGTATTACACGCAGAGTACTTAATTTCAGTACAAAAATATATCATATAAAATCACTGCATCACAATGCTCTGAAAAAATTTTAGGATTGTCTGATGTGTTTGATATATTAATAAATTAAGCAATTAAAATTACGTATTTAAGCATCATCCTCAAAAAAAATTTCGGGGGAAGAGAAGAAGAGGTGATAAAAAATGATCATTTGTATAAAAAGGAACAAAACCAAGGAAGTATTCATTTTTATATTAGATAAGGTCAGAATAAAATGGAGCGATAGGTCATAGTCGAGGACTTGCAGTTGACGTTTTTTGTCCTGTCATGGCGCAGTGAAGCACTTTTTAAAAAAGCACGCTTTACACTGAATGATAGTGGAAGTCAATGGTGGAAGAGCTACAAAAAGCTATGCTGCGCCAAACAAGGGAAACAATGATCTAGGCCTTTGAAAAATAGAAAAAATAATAACTGATTGACAAGAAGTAGGGTAAGCATATTTCCACCAATAAAAAAAAATTCAAATTTATTTTTAGTGTTTTATTTTTCGCACCCATTTTTCTTTCTTCACCGTTTACCCGTGCTTTCTAGAAGACAGATACGGTTGAATGATAATGGCGGAAACCCTTAATGCGACTCTTCTGTAATTGTGTTCTGGACGTCAGAAGGGTAGAAAAAGTTAAATTTACTCGAGAAAAAGCAGGTTCTAAAATAGGGGCGGATCGCTAGGGTAATACCGGCGTGTGTTACCCATCTTTAATACAGGCAGTAAACCGCATGAGAAAAAAAAAAGATAACTAGGGTAACTAGAAATCTTGATCCCATCATCTACCTAAAGAATATAAACACTTCAGAACAGCACGTTTTGCAGAAAATATTTTGACATTTATAAAATTTAAGAATTATTTTTGAGTTCCTGTAACTTTATATCACTTGAGTTAATATTAATCTACAAGCTTATGGCATTAAATATAGAAATTTCTTTCACTAGATACTCTTACGTTTGCATAAAATGATTTTCGAATACATGTTCTCGAACAGTTGTCTTATATGCTTAAATGGACAATTTTCGAAGAGTTTTTGACGTTAAATCTTACGATTTTCTTTCTATTACTTTGACAGGCAGTATATCTTTTACTTCTAGAATTGTTTAAGACAAATTTTTCAATTAAAAAAAATAGTTGTATGAAATGTATTAACTTTCCAAAGCACAAAATTCTCTCTCTCTCTCTCTCTGTATATATATATATAATATATATTCGGGTGCATAAAGAACGTTTTCCAATGTTATTTAATATTAGCTAAAGTACCCAGCGTTACATATAAAATAAAGTTATGGATTATTACTGTATGCAAACCTATCAACACGATTGATCTAGAATTGAAGAAGTATCTAAGTTAAGTAAATAAAAATATTTAACATTTTGAAGTAAAAGAAAATACATTTAATCAATGAATAATTAAAAAGAACTTTCTACTTTCTCCTTAACACATTTCTACGTGTAGTTTTCAGCATAGTCGCAATTGACATTCAGTCACAATCAATTAGCTTATAATCAGTTTGAAGAATCGAATCAGATAAAACTCGTTGCCCTGGATGTAAGAAATTGATATAAAGTTAAATCTGACACAATTATACGTGTCTATCCACAAACAAATGTAACATGTCCACGCAGTGTTGTTTTCATTCGTGGATAAGGAGGAAGGATCATTTTGATCCCCTTTATTACAAACTGTGCCTTCCATAACTGAACATGCAATACCAGCGTCCAAACATTTGATGATACATAACCTGATCACCAAGCACGGTCTGGAAGTGTTCAATTAGGACACGCGCCCATTCACACCGGACAACCGAGAGCACTTCTACAGCCAAACACGTTGTCAGTCACGTCTCGGGCACGTTGATCTGCTTTTGCTCTCTCTTCTTCGTCACTTTGCGCATACGTCATTCCTCCTCCACTGAGGCTTCTTCCGTCGTGAAACATGCAATGAGTGTGTATTCTTATGGTGGCCGTTTCTTCTACTATGCAATATATTCTTTCAAGATAATGACGAAACTTATTTCTGGAACAATACTCATAGCTTTATTAATATAACTATTTCAAATTTCATCCCAGTTGAAATAATCGTAATAATCCACACAAAAACAAATGCAACATAAAGTGTTTTTGACATTATAATTACGTGATTGTCAAAAAATTGTCTCATTTAAAAAATTGAAATTAATGTCTCACAAATTTTAAATAATGTTTGCGTATTTTGTTTTCCATGCAATAAATTTTCCGCAAGACTTAATTTTAAGAATTCTTTCTTCTACGTAATAGAGAAAGAGAAGAGGATGTTTTTGACCCCATGTTGTGGAAGAAAGTCGCTACATATTCCCCCTCCAGTATCATAGTTAAGATATGGAGATAAACATTTGTGTATGTTAAAAGTTTGCTTTTTTCAGCCATTGCTGGAAATTATCTACATTCCCTTCCTGTTGATCGGAGTTTTGCTTGTGACAGTTTCTATTTTGAGTCATCGACTGTCTCCTGTTGAGTGGAGGGTCCCGTCGACACGAAATGCCAAAGACGGAATATCACTACAGTCGGGAATCATGGACGTTTGTCATAGTTAGAGATACAGAGGCAAGTATTTGGCATTGGGGGTATATGCAACCTGTAGTTATATAATGTACTGTCATCTAGTGTTCAAGTCGTGATTCACGACTTCGACGTAAGACGTTTTATTCTTGAAACTTCGGAGATTGTAAGGAAATCCCGTGCCCCGTGAAGGGTAAAAGAATTGTTGGTTGAAAAGAAATATTGGTTGTCGGTGTTGCTTAGAACCATGGCCTAATGAGTCCGAAGAATGTTGATCGGTCACTTTCTGCTGCCCTCCTTCCAACTATGCTGAAAAGACATCTCATCTTCCAAGTTATAGAGGGTTTTCACTACTGGCATTGTTGATGAAGAGAGTCGGGGCAATGCTTTCCATCTGTCTCAGAACATCTCTTTTTGGAACATAACATTATCAGGCTTGACGAAACAGGAAAGTATTTACCTGTAGAGACTCATACATAGGCCTACCAAAATTTCGGGAAAAGCCTGGACACTCCAACATTTTTAATGCTTTCCGAATTAATCTCTAGTATTGCAAAAATGATCGGGGAGTTTAAGAATTTTTTGACTGTAGAAGAAGTTTTAAAATTTGGACCATCTTTTGCTAAATAATTTCTATGAATTCTACACGAAAATAATGATGTTCAGGAAACAAAAAAGAAAAATTTCTTCTCAAGCTAGGCAATGCATATAATTCTAGAAAACATAAATGAAGAGCACATAGTAATTCCACGTTTTTATCATTCTAGTCAGGAAATTCTTGCGTACCAGTTTTGATAAATTTAGCAATTTCCAGTGAATAAATTTACAAAGTAGAATTTGCCTTATCTGATTTAGTAAATGGTGCAGAAGTTGTTCATGTAATTGTAAAAGATTTCGTAAATATCGATGGTCAATTTGAGGAACGTACTATGTCGATCCAGAATTTAAAACCAAAGGGCAGGTCGTAGTTAACGATTTTTTTTAAAAAAAAACCAGGCATTCCTGAAGAAAAGCGGAATTCAACTTTTAAGGTGTTTCAAAAGACTAAAATTTTATGGAGAATTATTAAACATATTCAATTTGTTTAAAAACATACGCATTATTATTAATTTGCACAGAAATATAAGTCTAACAGAAATGATTAAGGCAACTACAGAGAAAATTACGATTTCCTGTTAAGGAAAGTGGGCGCCTAATTTGGCATCGCATTTGGCGTGAATCGATGCACTGATTATTCCTGGACTCCAACTCAATTTCATGTTTTGAATAGTTTTTTCCGTCGTGTTTTTAGGTAGAAAGTATCACTTAATTTAATTTTATTTTTAAACAGTTTGGAAAATTTCATAATATTTTTGATGCAACAGATTAAACAGCTTGTTCTTACGTCTGTTCATTCTTTTTGTTTTTGTACCCGAGACATTTTTAACACTTAATTAAAAGAGTGAATACAGTGTTTCAAAATCTTTAGTTCGTCACCGTGTCTGAAAAAGAAATGTCAGTTCTTTTGTCATAGTAGTGAGATGAATCCCATAGAGTTGAATTCTTTTATTGCGCTACAGTTTGGAGTTCGAAATAAAATTTATTTTTGTAAGTAATCCAAAGTAAGTATTTATATTGAACTTTACATTCTTTCTAGGCTACTTCTGTTAAATAATATCGATAAATTTCGCTTAAACAAATTTTTTTTTTCTGAAATCAGATCTTTCATAATTTATCTTTCGCCATAATGACGAAACATCAAAAGCATTATTTAATGTAACAAAATGGATACCAACAATATTTTTGGATGTCGTATTTTAGAAAAGAAATCTTAAAAAGCTGTTTTTATTCAGTGTTGCTAGAAGGAAGTAGTAGAATTTCTCCAGATAACATTTATTATCATCATGCTATTTTTTAAAAAAAATTACCCCAAGACATTTTCTTGATCACAAGATTATTGCCTTTGCAACGACTATAGTAATAGTAACTGTTGAGCATGCAATGAGATTTTCAATACCCTTCTCCTGCCCTAAGAAATGGCATCAGTTCTTTAACTTCAATTAAAACAGAGATTATTCTATTTCTAAATCATGGATATATTTTGTGAGGAACCAATAAAAATGAATTAAATTGGACGCTTTGAGTTTTTCGCCTCAAAATATCCTAATATTATATTTCATTCTTTAACTAAAATTCATATTTAAAAAAAAAACACCTTTGGTTTATTTTAAGTAATCTGTATTTAATAGTGCTTGTCCGAACTCTTTTAAGAATCAGTCGAACAAAATTTTAGCAGCTAACTGCTAAGATGGACAGTATTCATAAAGCGTCCACAAAAAAACCTAACCCTTAAATATTTTCTGAACACTATTGTTTGATGGAAGATGTACAATGATTTTTTATGTTTATAAATACCATTATATTAAGTTTCTTACGAGACAGGAAATAAAATAATTACTTTTGGACGTTAGTCAGTTTAAGTTTACTAATAACTTTGAAAAAAGAAAATATTTTTTCACTCATAGACATTGATTCATTGTCGTTTACCTTAATGCATACATGTATTTTATTTGCAACCGAGTAGCACCATCTCCCTGGGAGAGACACGCTTCTCGTGATCCATTGTATGGCGACCCCTATTGTATAACATTTTGTAGGTGGTATTTTAATTAGAGCTATGTATCCACTACTAATATTAACAGTTATTCGTTTATGTTTTCGGATTACTTTATGGAAAAAAATTATAGTAATTGTAGATCTCCCTATCATAGAAGAAATTTAGGACAGGAGCCTAATTAATTTACGGGAAAAAAACCAATAAACAAACTACACCGTAATAAATGTATGATTGCTTCTTTGATTTGATTGTTCATATACGTCGTTCTAAGAAGCAACAAGAGGGCTGTTTTGCCATGGACCTCGTGATTTAAAACATTGGTCAAGTAATAAAGACGACAACCGTGCTGGCACCTCCCTTTTCAAACTTTCCCACAACGCTAATGGAAGGACCTGGAGCCTCGACAGGTATCACGTGCAACAGCCCCTCTACATGACTAGACATTAGAATCATAATGGGGGACTCACCAGGAGAACCGCGAGTGTTTCATTGTTAGTTTCTAATAGAACGACGACTACCCTTTTCCAACAAAATAAGAAGAATATAAGAAAAAAATTCGCCATGCTTTCGAACTTAAGGAAAGTTTACAAATCTTATGGATTTAGAATTGCAAAATTGGAATACCTTGAGTTTGCGATTACGATTTCTTTTCAACCTCTGTTACATGCGTTTATTAGACATATGTTTTATTTCTTTCCTTATAAGCGTTTGGTTGGTTTGTGATTATGAATGCGCCGAGTCCAAATTATGCCAAATTGTGATTATAGCCGTTGATTTACTAAGCAATGCATATCGATGATCTATACCCGTGAAGTCAGTAAACTACGGTCCACGGGTTAGTACTTTTTCCTATTTAAAATTTCTTACCCAGAATAATTATTACATCAATTTTTGGATTTTTATGAATGTGCTAAATAAATACTTCTATACATTTTTTTATAATAAATTGCACTGATCAATTGAGGAACCTCCGTCAGACCTGAATTGAATGATCTGCAACATTATATGCTAAGAATCATGTTTCAAAATATGGCAGTAATCCAACTTCATAAATATTGTTTGGAAAATAAATACGTTCAGTTAAAATTGAATGACCTGTATTTTGTATGTGTATTTGAGAGAAAAGTACTCTCTCTATAGTCCACCTTTTCACTTTTTCTCTTCTACCGGTAATCAGGTAATTTTATGCAGGCCAACAAGTCGCAGTAGTCGAACTGAAACAAGTCGACTGAATTTCTCTCGTTCGAAAAGTTGATTGGAAATGTCTCTCACTACAAAAGCATAATTTATGTTACAAATCAGGCTTTTTGAATCTCCTAGAATTTACGACGGTGAGGTTTGGAAGCTTAGAAAAGGGAGTGCTCTCAGGGGCTTGCCACCTTGAGGTGACTACGGGCGTCTCGAACCTTAGGGACCTGAGTGGTTTCTCTCTTATTGGGTTTACATTGTTTCGTAAACACGGGTGCGCGTCCCGGGATACCCTAGAGATCCTTTTCTATTTTCGATATTTTCTATATGTCACCCATTTTCTTTTTTCATTTTTTCCACATCATTATCATTCTTTACACTTTACTGGCTTTATACTCACTATATACCATGTTGGTCGCATGTCTTCATTTTGTTTCCGCTCCATTGAAAATAGTGTCACTCATTCATTCAAACGTCCGTATCACAGTTACACCTCGTTTGGCGCAGCAAGGTCGCCTCCACCCTCTTGCGCCATTAAACTCCGTTGTCAGTCACACACTTACATTAGAGAAGAGATGTCATATCAGGTGTCATTCCCGTCCTTTGTCAGAGGTTCAATAATTCTAAGTCCGTCGACAAATGACCTCGAGCTGCTTGTATGAGCGAGGTTTGCAAACATCGAATCACAATCAGTCTCTTACACAATAACAACAATCGAACAATCAAATCAAGCACAACAATTGAATCAAGTAAAGTATGGTGTAGCAAAAGAGACCAGCAAAAAAATATATACTATTCCTATTCTTCACTATTATCTTTTTTTATGCTTGAGAATAAATAATTTCAAATTCATAATTTATTTATATATCAAACACATCATAAAATCCTAAAAATATTTTCAAAGCATCGTAATGCGCTGATTTTATATGACATATTTTGTAATGAATTTAAAAAATCTGCGTCTATAATACAAATATGAGTGCTTTTAGAATTTGCAAATCTTAAATGACTTTTTTTCTTTTTATCTCACTGTTTAAGAAATAATATATTTTTGTACATTTTATGTACGTTATCTATCAAAAATTTGTAATAAAATATTTTATGTTCAGTTTGTATTAGGAAAGGAGAAAACGAAACGTCTGAAATCCAACAGGTAGACACGGAATGATATGCTGCTTTCAAAAACACAATTCTTCGGCAGCATCAATTGATCCGCGACATTCTCAATTCGAGACTTTCTTTACAATTTTACAGAATTATTTGTGTTGTTCATTTCTTTTTTAATTAAAAAAAAATGAAGACAAATTCTATCCAAAAATTTAAAACCAAGCATACGGTTGTTTTTCACATAAATGGTAATTTTTCTTAAGTTAGAAAATATTTGAAAAATTTAGAAGAAAGATGTCTGGTTTTAATAATTAACGCATCGGTAAACAATTTATACTTTCCTTAACCTAAATTATTAATTTCAGTGCAATATTGAGTGGAATCCAATCTAGATGTCATTATATATCCACTATGTTGTCGGGGCTGAATCACTTTAAACCTGACGGAGACTTAAAATTATTAGGTCCGTTACCAATTAATCTTAAGTTGCTTCTAGTACGAATTTAATTATTGTAACCAACCTTACATTTTACATATAATTTCAAGAAATATTTTACGATAGTTCGCGAACTGTTTGGATAGAAATTCTGTACGCCCCTTTAAGAAAATTACGTTCCTTAAAAGCTTTAAGCTCAAGAAATGTATAAATTAAATAATAATAAAATAGGTCTTTAAGAGCATTTGAGATGTAGTGATTCATTCGAGAGGCAGCATTACAAATTTATTTTTATATAGTCAGATATATTAAAAATTCATTTATATTTAAAACAATTTAATACAAGGCTAACTTTGAAATTCGAAATAGTTCTTTTTCCGACAAAGATAATTAATATTTAACGTTCACCACGTTTTCAAAAAAACGTGTTTTCGCGTTCAAGTTTGAGAACATACATCTTTTCTTAGAGTTTGATTTAATTCGAGAAGAGTAAGCTCACGGCTCTGTATATCAATGTTATTCAAACACAAGAGAGATATTGCGTTAAAACGATTTAAGCAGTATAAACAGAAAATTAAGAAAATAATAATAAAAATTTCTAACTCGTGCTGAATCAAAATCATGTAAAAGAATCCCACGCAAAAACGGACAGTGGTGTATTTTTCTTAAAATGGGAATTTCTAGGATTCTGGCACACTTGCATCAATATATAACTTGGTTCTGATATTTTCCAATTCATGTAATGAAGTTATTTCCGAAACAGGAAACGTAGTCCTTTTCTAATAAAATAAAAATTTTAAGTATTCCATTATATTTGTATAAAAATGAAAGGATGTTTTAATTTAAATAATTTAAACTTGAACAAATTTTTAATTTTATAATTTGTACCGTTTAACAATCCGTGGTTTTCCCTTCTCTAATTTAGAAAGCTTTATAATAATTTGTGAATTGCAAAAAAAATTTATTTCTGCATAAACGAATTGAAACATCAGGAAGTAAATTAGATTACAAAACGATGTGTAATGAATTAAAAGAGATATATAAATAAAAGTGAATTGAAAAGAAAATCAAAGGAGATAAGTTATAACGGCGTTACACAGATAGCAATAATACTGTCATAAACACGGCATCCTTTGAGTGTTGCCAAAATTCAAAAATTTATTCAATTGACTGTGGAAGGAGTTAGAGGAAGGCAAGTAAGAAGTTTCAGACATTCTCCCATATTTGAATTCTTAATTTCAATTAAAACTCAAACACTGCCTCGATGATAGACCTTAAAGTTCGAAACTCTGAGAACGTTTAAAACTTCTTCCACAAAGAGAGTGAGCAGTCGAGCAATTTTTTCTGCTTCAGCAATTCGTCCACGAATGTCACATGTATCAGATGTATTGATTTCCAATATGTAAAGTATTTAGATAGGTCTGATGAAGGTGACAAAATGGTCCCAATTTCTGTGAGAGTGAATGTGAATAAGTGAGTGAGGAGTTTTATGGCGCAAGAGCCGGGTCTTAACATCTACACTTGATTGATTATGTGAATTGAGTTAATGCCATTGAATACGTGAAAATTCATCTTCTCAGCTTGATTGAAACTTATTAATTGTATTACGTTCAAAATTACCTTTTTGCTTCTTTCAGGTCGGCATCTTCTAATTTTCTATTTTTGTTCCATATTTCTGACTTCTCCCTTTCCATAAATTTTAACAAAATTATACCTTACTGATTATATACTTCATTCATTGTTCTTTATCCAGGCATTGAGGAGGAATACGAGGTTGATTAGCAACGGAACTTGTACTTTTAACATAGGGAAGTGACGCGGGATACACTCGTCTGGAACCAATCCTTTCCAAATTTCCACACCATAGCAACTTGCGACCTCTACCAGATTTAACGTGAATCAGTACTGCTACTTGGCGAATCCTTAGTTGCTTCAGGTCTGAACCCATGACTCGATATAAATAACACCAGTCACGAGTCCACTACCATGACCAATAGGCCTTTCACAGCCAAACCTAAATTAAAAGATTTCTTACAAAAAAAAAAAAAAAATGCATGAAATCTTAATCAAACTGATGCTGCAAGTAAAGCTAAAGGCATAAGCATATTAAAACCTTTATTTCTTCTTTTTTAATAAAAGTAAATTTTTTGTCTAAAGTTTCATGTATAAATTTATTTTACTTCTTTGTTTCTTCTGATCAAGATTTCGCTTGATTTATTCATATTTTAATCTATCTTCTTCAGGCTGCGGTAGCCTCATGGTCTGGTTGTGGACTCGTGGGTGGACGTTTTCTTTCGAACCTTGATGACACTAAAGACCCGCCACTTAGTTACACCACGCTGATGCACGTTAAATCTGTCCAAGCCCTAAGTCTTCCCGATGGCGTGGTGTGGGAGATCGGAGGGAGAGGTGTAAACTGAGGTGCCGTACTCGTCACTTGACTGAGGCTAAACATTATGAGGTCCGTCGCAAATAGCTCTCGTGATGCTTCCAGTGCGACAGTAACTAAAGCAACTGACAATCTATTGTACCTTCATTCAACATGAAAATGCTATATCGTATTATAAATATTTTGAATTCAAATTTGAACATTTAAACAGAGTTGTAGTTGAGTACTGTATTTGGATCAAATTAGATCGAACGTGATGAATGTAAATGATTATTTTTTTTTTCAATCTAATGGAAGGATTAGCAAAAAGAAAACGTTTTTGGATGCAAGAATATCTAGCTTATAAATGACAAACATTTATGCACATGGCCATTAGCTAAACAGAAAGTAAATGCAACTCCAAGAGAAGATGTTTTCTAACACTTAAACACTTTTCTGCATGTGTATTCCAAGTTTTGTGTCGATTTTCTGCCTCGCAAAACAAAATTTTGAGATTTTCTAAGTTGTTTTTAAATAATTGTACATACTTTAGTTTAAAATATGTGACTAAACAAAAATAAATTTTGATTGCTGCCGTTTGAAAGAATCCCTAGAGAACAAATGCTCTTAATGACTTACTTCAGGCATTGTTTAATTTCTATATTTCTAAGTTTAAAGCTTTTAAGAAACATTGCAATTATTTCAAGGAGCGTACTTAATTTCTATCAAAATGTTCGCGGACAACCATGAAATACTCGTTGAAATTATTTTCAAAATGAAAAATTAGTCATTTTAATGAACTTTACAACTTCACACTTGAAGCAACACGAGGGCTATTGGAGATTGACATCATAATTTTGAACTTTAGTGTTGAGTGACGAGGACGACACTTGATCTGGCACCGCCCTTCCAATTTCCACATCACGCAAAATGCGGACTTAGGGCCCTGAAAGGTTTAACGTGCGTCAGTCTAGGGTACACGGCAGGTCTTTTTTGCGTAAGGTTCAAACCCGCGACTCAAAGAAAACCGACAGCCACGAGTCCGAAAACATGTGCACAGGGATACCGCAGCCAAGGTCATGGTTTCGGAGTAACGAGGACGACACCTGAGCGGGCACCTCCCTTATCTAATTTCCATACCACGCAAAGAGAGGAATATGAGCCTTGTCTTTTTTAACGTGCATCAATCCCAACTACACGGCGGTTCTTTACTGGCATAAAGGTTTGATTCCATGAATCGACGATGACATTCGGCCACGAATCCACGACAATTACAAATAGGCCCCGGGGGCCAAATGGCTCGTATCAAGCAACAAGATTAATTTAAAATAGATAACAATATATTACAAATTTGGAAATTTATTTAAAAATAGAAATTATTGTGTATCTTATAAAACGTAATAATGAACAAAATACCGTTAGCATTTTACTACTAATATATAAAGCAATTAATTCTTTCCTGAAAAAAAGAAAAGGTGAAAAGAAAAATAATCAAATTTTCGTAACAACACAGAAAAGATAAAAATTTTGTAAAAGGAGAGTTTAATTTTTTTTTTTACTGTGGGTTATTTGTTATTAGTTATACCAGATATCATCCTTCTAAATTCTTCAATTGTTTTAAACTTAAGAGAAATTACAATCATACATAACAAACAATGAATCAATGGAATCCAATTTCTTGTTAGAGATTGTCTTTATTTTAATATGCTCTAAATAGAAATTATAACTCAACAAACATTCACTCAAATATTCAAGAAACACACGATTTGAAAATATACAAATGTCGTAGATTACTTAATACTGTCAAATAATTGTCTCCATGACAGCACCATATCAAACTTTAGTTTCCTGAATGATTTCAGAGGACTTTAATTTTTCTTCCTTCATATAACTAATTAAACATAAAATATTTTGTAACTATTTAGTCGTAAGTAACGTATAGCAAATGTATAAAAATATAATATTTGTTTAATCTAAAGAGAGAGAAAAAAATGGAAAACAAATCTTCTGAATTCCTGTAAATTCGATATACATTCATATTTTTTTATACACAGAGAACCTAATTTCAGTTCAAAATATACCATATAAAATCAGTGCATCCCAATGCTTCGAAGATATTTATAGGAATTTATGAAAACGTGTTTAATATATAAGTAAATTAACAATTTAAAGTTAATTGTTCCACAAACATAAAAAAACATTAATGAAGAATTGGAAAGCTATATTTTTTTCGTCATTTTCTTGTTGCCATACCATATTAACTCTTTGTGAAATTGATTGTGATTCAATGTTTGTAAACTTCGCTTTCACAAGCAGCGCGAGGGCTGTTGTCGACGGGCTTAGTGACTATGAACCTGTTTCAAATGACGAGAATGAAACACCTGATATGACTAAACTTCTTCAATGTGAGTGTGTGAGGGACATCGGAGTTTAATGGCGGAAGAGCCAGATGCGGCCATGTTGAGCCAAACAAGGTATAACTGAGAACTAGACGATTGAAAGTGCGAATGTTGCCAAATGAAGCCATACGCCATTCAATGTAAGTAGTGATTGCGAAGCTAGTAATGTGTAAAGATGTGATTTGGACGTGAAAAAACTGAAAAAAAAAATGTTTGACAAGAAGGAAGGATAAAAATAGAAAGGGATCGCTGAGGTGTCCAGGGACTAGTCACCTGTGGTTACGAAACACAAAACCCCCATGGGAGATGAAAAAATCAATTAGTTCCCTCAGGTTCGTAAAGCCCGTAGTCACCTGAAGAATGTAAGCACCTAAACGCACCCCTTTCTCTTAAATTCCATACCTTACCGATGTAAGGTTTTTTAGCTTTTGAAAAGCCTGATATGCAACATCACATCGATTTGTTTAGTAAAAGAATAAATTCTCCAATTAGCACCTCAAATGGAAAAACACTTCAATTTAATCAAATATAAATATTATGATTTCACAAACCTGACTGATTTAATCTCTTAACCTCGTCCTTAAAGACAATACGAGGGTTCTTTTTCACATAAAAGATAAATAATCAACATTAGTCAAGTGACGAGGACGATACACGAACTGGTACCTTCACCTCTAATCTTCCACTCCACAGCAATGGAACTAATTTAAACCTCGAAATTTTCTCCACTACACAATGGCTTTTTAATGGCATGAGGATTAGAGTAAATGATTTTAAAAGCACTTCTGCCAACGAGCACGCGACTATGACCACTCTTCTATTACGGCAACAGTTGTATTAGGACTCCAACGCAAGACCCCATGGAAGCAAGGCAAATCATAATTTATTGACACTGACAACTAATCCACACATCATGCATGAGACCACATGAATAAGAAAACCACAAAGTGTATATTTCATATTTCCTTAAAGCTATCCATGTTTATTAATTCTGAAATATTTCTTAATTACTTGTATTCCATTTGTAAAAAAATTCAAAGTATGCACATTTTGTTAAATAAAACACTTTTACCCGACAATCGTCACGTAAGAAATACATTCGTGTACTCAAAATTGAAACAAATATTTCTACATTCTTCTATTTAGCCCATGCGACTGTGGAACAACTCTAAACTCATGTTTACACGCAGAATTTATTCAAGTCTTAGTTTAATATGATGACCACAATTTTAAAAGGCAACAGATAAAGTGGTTGCGTATTACGAGAAAATTTTACTAATGAAAAACCAATTTTTGTTATATTTTAAATATTGTTTTTCGAATGTAGTAAGTAATTCATATGTATCAAAATATTTCATTTGAACTAGTGCGTATATTGCTTTCTGCTTGGAAACATTTGTAACAAATCTCATAATTTTATAAAAATTTAGTTTTTTTAAGCACCATATTTTAAATAAAAAGGTCTTAAAAGTCCATCTGAAATGTTGAAACAATAATATATTAGAAATATTATTATAATCGAAATATTTAATTAATTATATTCGAAGGTATTTAACGTTAGGTGGTTATTAATTCCCCTATGTTTAACAACTTTTTCCATTTGATATCATAATTTCAAAAAACATTTTACAAACATTTTAAATTTTTTTTTGTAATAAGAATTAGTAATAAATAAAACCTTTTTCTTACTGAATCCCTTACATACATTTTAAATTTCAATTGAGAATCAAAGCTTACCATATGTCCATTAATATTCGATATACCTAGAAATATTATTGCATACTCCTCAACACTAAAAGAGAAATTTTGTGATTTACACAAAAAAAATTCCAGCCTTAAAGAAAGTAAGTATTTATTTAGTATTCTCCAGTACAAATAATTTTCAATTTAATAAGATGTAACAAAAAAAAATTAAATTACAAATTTCTCAAGGTTATTAACAAAAATCATTTTTTCGTTGCTTTTCCTTCTGAATACTATGCGTATTCGTCTAAATACTTCAATCTGAATCCATAAAATTCAAAGCATCATGAGACAGAAATTTCCACATACACATTTTTTAAAACTTGGAGACTTTTCACTTGAGAATTTCTGACAAATGTTTTAAATCTGAACGAAATTAGAATGTAACTCATAACAGAATTGCAACAATGCAAATATAACAATCGCAATTCAGAAACAGGATCGTTCAATGACAACAGTACTAGAAACCTAAATTTTATAAATTTCTGTTACATATAAAAATTATGAATCGTTCTGTAATTAAAATGGATAAAGATAAATTGCTTTAAGAGTTTGCGATATTTGTGACAAACATTAAAATTAATTCCTTTAATGTAGCATACGTTAATATCAAGCACCCGAGTTCCAAAAAAATCATGTTTTATTTGAAAAAGTGAAAATATTTTTATTCCTTTTGATGAATAATTGTCGCTTCACAGTGAAAGTGTTGCGACAATGACATCACACAAATATCAAAGATATGTAGGCTTCTGCGCAGTACAGATACGGGAATGTCTATTTAAATTACTACTATAAGTGAAAGATTTCTTGCAGAACTCACAAACGTAAGGTTTTTCTTTGGTATGAATACGTAAATGGCTTCTAAACGCACCATTACTACTAAATGCGTATTTGCAAATATCACAAATATAAGGTTTTTCCTTAGTATGGATGCGCAAATGTACTTTTAAGGTACTATTACGAGTGAAAGATTTCTTGCAGAATTCACAAATGTAAGGTTTTTCGTTTGTATGAAGTAGTAAGTGACGTTTTAAGTCACCCCTTAAGGAAAATGGCTTATTACAACTTTCACAAACATACGGTCTTTCTTTGGTATGAATACGTAAATGACGTTTCAATGCACTACTGTCACTGAAAGCGTAATTACACATTTCACAAATATAAGGCTTTTCCTTAGTATGGATACGGTAATGTGTTTTCAAATTTCCGTTAGTAGAAAAACCTCTTTGGCAAATGTCACAAACATAAGGTTTCTCTTTTGTGTGAACACGTAGATGAACATCTAATGCAGAGCTTCGATGAAAAGATTTGTTGCAAACAGAACACGAATAAGATTTCTCATTTGAATGAATCAGTAAATGGCTATTTAACTTGCATTTTTGAGAAAATGATTTGCCGCAAATTTCGCAAGTGTATGCTACCTTCCGTGTTTGAAAACACCGACGTTCTGTTAGAGTGTCCATCGAAGAAAACAAATTTTCAAATTTATTGCTAGTAAAAAGTTAATCTTTGAAATTAATTGCTAATTGCGTCTCTAACCGTTTCCTTAGAGCATCTGCTTTTTGGCACAAATAACAATCAATACTTGTCTTGTCAATTTAATTAAATGATAAATCATCAAGTTCTTCTTTTTACAGTCTTGTCACTTGTCTCAATGTTCAAATATTTTTCAAAAGAATGTTTGCATACGAATATATATAAGTGGTAAATACCGAGCTGCAATTGACGCAAAAGTAATACTAATCATATGCATTCAGTGATAAAAGGAGGAAAATGTTGAAATTTTTCCAACTGAAATGAAATGTAATTAATATGTTACTTACTTGTCAATCGAGTATATACTCACACAACATTCATTTCAAGATGAAATTTGACATAAAATATATAGTTAGTATTTTTTTAAAAAAATTATGCTCAATGTGTGGCTTGAATGTAGCAACAACTTATTTAAGGTAGATATCCCTGTTTTACCAATATGGGAATTGTACCTAATAAATAAATTATATTTTAATTTAGAAAATGTTATAATGGAAAATTTTGACAATAGGAAAAGTATTATTATAATGAGAAATTGAAACTTTCCTCAAGGGTATATGTATAGGAACATGAAGTTTTTTAGTACCGATATAAACATATAGGAAGGAAGTAAGTTCACTCTATTTTCTTATATGTTTGTTCTATCATAGATATCCAAAAACTGCATTTGTTTCCGCGATCGGTGGATTTTGCAGAGTCGTGGGATTTTACTTGATGCCACTAAAGACCAGCCGTGTAGCCTCGATTGATGCATTTAACATAAGCTGAGGTTCAAATCTTTCTTTTGGTGTGATGGGAAGTACCACGTCACGTATCGTTCTCGTCTCCTGATCTACGTTCATTGTAATTATCTTTCATGGAATTAAAAAAAAAACTTTTTTTTTTTTTTAAGTTTCAGAATTCACAATTTATTGTAAATAACAACGGAAAGATTGATATTAAATTCCTGGTTAGAGATTATTTTAATTTTACTCTAAATCTACTAACATGATAATTCAATTCGACCAACCTTTTTACTGAAACTTTTGAAGCAAACTATCTGAAAATTTTAAAATGACACGAATCATTTATTGCTGTCAAAAAATTATATTTTTGTTTGGGTCTTGTCAAATCTTTTTAGCTGAAGGGATTTCAGAAGTTTCGCTTCCTTTCTTAAAAAAACACATTGCACATAAATATATTTTTCTCATTTTTCTTTATTAATGACTTATATAAAACAAAATGTTCAGACATTTAATTTTTATAATATACAGAGAAACATGATAAACAATTCCACAAAATTCGTATTGGTCTTATGTATAGAGTACCTAAGCACATTATGAAATTTTTTAGACCATATACGTCTACATTCAATTTGTTAAGATGTTTTAAAATTTTTTTAGAATGTAAACATGTTTTACATATGTGTTTGTTTGGAGTGAAATTACAAATTCATCATTTTCATAAAAGCAACAAGATATTATTGACGAAATTAAAAGAAACATCACTCTCCACAATTCTTGTACCTTCATTAGATTTAAGACCCATGTATACACCGAGTATGACAGAATAGTCCCACTGTAGCTAATGCATGTCATAAGAGGCAACGGAAATAGGTTCCCTTTATCTGAAAGAATAGCCGGGGACCCTGTCTTTGGGGATGAGGGGTGATTCCTCCCCGACGTATTTTACCTATCATTCTGTACTTTCGGCCCTCCTTCTTGTCAAAATATCTTTGTCTTCTTTTCCTTTTTTTTTCCCCCCCCCCCCTTTCACCACAGTTACACTTGCTTGTCTCAGCATTGCCACGACTGTCTCTTCCACCAATAACCTTTACATTAATTCATTCATGCACTAGATTTAATTTTTATGACATCAATTGATTGAATATTTGTTGATTTCACCCTTAGAATTAGAGAGAGGGCAATTGTCCACGGTCAATTACAAAGGACAACGCCAGACGCATATCCCATACTTGGCCTACTGAAGATCTCGGAGAATCAAAAACCGTAACTTGCAGCACCACGCTAAACATCGGATTGCTTAGAGAAATAAAGGCTCCAATCCGAATGTCGAAAAAAAAATGCTGATCTCTATCGCGTCACCATGACAACTACACAACTGCATTCGAAATTTGTGATACAAATTTTTATACATAAGATATTGAAAATGAAAGTGATGCTAGATTTCGTTTAGGGTGTTATTTCACAATAATAATTAGCATAAAACTGTGTCTCATTTAACGTCAAGGTACCGCTAATATTCTTCATAACAGATTTTCATAGGAATTGATTTCATCGCTGCACGTAAACATTGGTGGGAACAAAACACCATGAAAATCATTTGATCTAATATTATTTCAAATGTAAAAAATTTAGTTTAAATGACATTAGTTTAAATGACGATTATGCTTGATATATAATTTCCCTTTTTCTACTTCTTATTGAAAATGCATGATTTGTATTTTTTATATACACAGTATGCATGCATGATTTGTATTTTTTTGTATGTACACAATATGCATATGCACTTATAATTTATTACAATAGTAATCGATTTCTGAAAGGGTATGTTTTGCGTATTAAAGGGTTCTAATTCCTTACAACTTGGAAAAATACTCTTGCATTCTTGTAAAAATAAAGTAGAAGCATCCTTATTTTGATTATTGCTGAAGAAAAAATATCATTGTTCAATGGGTTTGAAGAAAAATGTTCTTAAAATTTTTATTTCTTGATTATTGATTCGTTGTTTATTAATTTTGCCCTCAGAAGCAACAAGGTCGCTAACACATCAATCAATAACTCCCGAGTCTAACATTGAAAACAACATTTTTTTTGCAATTTTTTTTTATTCATCAACATAACACCTTTTGTTAATCACCTTTTAGGGTGATACAATCGTTCCAACACTTTTCCAAAT
>BMAW01014416.1:421528-450189 GCA_019974015.1 Nephila pilipes
CTTTCAAGATGAAAATTTTATTACAACAATTTTTATTGCGTTTCGAGTCAAATAATAATGAAAAATCAAAAAAAAAAAAAAAAAAAATTACATCTATACATGATTTACACCTTTGTTACTAAAAATATAACAATTTTGCAACCATGAAAGTAATAGGAGTTTTTAAAAACTATATAAGGAAGATATTTTCAAATTTTAAATTAATTTGATTCATAAGTTTTTCTGATATCTACGTTGCCCTATGTAAATATGTGGAGAAAATTCATTTTGAGAAAAATGAAAAACAAACTTTCCAATGCAATTTTAAATAATAAACGTAATAAAATATATTTAAAGTGCCCTTGATTTATAAATAACACTTTCTTTGCTTTCTTATACACGAAATTTTTTCTCCTTGTGAGTTCGTAGTATTTTTCGACGCTGCTTTACATTTGGTGTTGAATGACGTTCAGCATCAAAAATTCGACAACTGTCAAGATGTTTGTGCGATTGTAAAGTAAAATTACTTGGCGTTACATTAAGTTTCCTTAAAATTTTCCCACAGTCTTTATACCCATCATTAAACTATATGACAGCATCCCACGCACCAGATTTTAAAATTTTAAGGCATACAAAAACCTTTTTCGGTACTCGCTGCTAAATAATGTCTTTAATACATTTATTGGCATCCTGTGTCTTACAATGAAGGCAATTCGAGAAAAGAAATATACTTAGAACACAGTTCTAAGTATATTGGTTTAATTGTATTTAGAATTTCATAAGAGAAGCTATTATAATTTTCTTTGGGGCCTTTCGCCGCATGACAGAAACATTTTAAAACACATGAATTATATACTACATCCAAATACATTGATTAAAATATTAACTAAAATTGTTTTTCAGTCGGCTTTATTTTCAGGAAATGTTTTTGTAACAAAAATTATTAAAAATCATTTTGTTGATGAAAAAATTTCTTCTTAGCGCTGAGCACTGTACATTTTTCCCATTAAAATTACCATCATAAATAATCCTAAAACTTTAATAAAATCTGGAGGCGAACAAGAAACTTTGAAGTTATCCTATAGTCGCATGGGTTAACTAGAAGAATGAATCAATATGTGTTTCCTTTGCGAATACACGATGGTATTTTATACGTAATTAGTAACGTTTACATTTGTTTTTTTTTAACAAAATGTGCATACTTTGAATTTTTTAGAAAAAATTAAAAAGTGTTTCAAAATGAATGAACATGGATTGCTTTAAAAGCAATTATGAAGCAACAGCTTAAAATTTTCTTTTTCCTGTGGTCTTATGCATGTTGTGGATAAGTTGTCAACATCCATAAATCCTGAATGGCGTTGATTTCATGGGGTTATTTCTCCTCACCGAATTTAACATTCAACTGAATATTTAATAGGTTTTGGTGTTTTGTTTTCTACAAATACGTGTCCTTGATTAAATCCTTTCCTAGAATAAATGTTGACGATGTCTTAGTAGCTTACAAAAAGCATCAAGTTTCTTAAGATATCAATGTAAGCTAAAGGTAAGAAAAATATTTCATCAATCCTGAGGGGAATTCCAACCTCATCTGAGTTTAACGTTTTATATAATATTTACTCATTTCATCAGAAGCCATTGGGTTTGGGTCCTTTGTAGAGCATTACATGAGGGAATGAGTCGTTTACTCTTTGTAGATCCTTTGTATATTTACCCCTAAGGCTTTTGGCTAAGAATAAGACGTTTCACTTTGATAAATTCCTCTCATTGTCACTGAAACCAACTGTACCGACCACACTTAACAAATACTTCGGTGTTCCTTCTTAAATCTGACGGAGATCCCCATTGAAGAAAACTGGATTTGTGTGAAAGATCATCTTTTCAGTTTCCCATGAATTCAGACCTTTTGGAATCCGATCACCGGGGAGCTAATAATTAGATATTCAGTATGTTTTCCCTTTATTTCGTAATTCTTATCGGCATTTATGAAAAAGTTAAAGATATTTGTCGTGTATATACTATAGGATAATAAAAATATTGTCGGATTTGTAGAGCCACGACCAGATTTAACGACCATCCACCCCGTCTACACGGTTTGTCTTTTGTGTCATCAGGCTCGAACCTTCGAGTGGAAAAAAACCACCTGCCACGACTGCCACACGATGCCTTAATCACTATTGTACTACGGCGACGCGTGAAGTCTTTTCGTTTGCGGTGCCACTTATTCTGTAAGCAAGTTCGAATATCCATAATCTTCTTTCGAACATTTGTGAGTACTTTATGTCAAAAAATTTGTTTCAAGAGTTTCTTCTGCGTTTGACTAGTGGTTATGTTGACGAATTGATGGTCAGATTTTTCTTCTTTCGACGCTTAGTTTGGACCTTTCATTCCCCTAAACAACCAGCATATAGCGTGATAGTGTAAGTAGCCTTTCACTTCTCCAAGATTTTTGTCGGTGGGGTATGCGATATGCATCTGGTGTCATCCTCGTCAATTGACACGAATTTAAAATTTCGAAGCTCATCGACCATTTCCCGCTCTCTACTTCAAAGAGCGATGTTAAAAAATAATCAATCAATTCATGTCTCAAAAATTATGTCTGTTGTTGCATCTGGAATTGAGGAAATTAATTTTTCTTTTAAATTCGCTCAAATAATCTATTTTACATTTGAGGATTTGATGTATATTTAATTTCAAATTACAAACATAATTTATTTTTCTAAAAATTACTTCAAATCATAGTAAAACATTGAATGTACACGAAAATTATCTCGGAATTTTGTAATTGAGATTAGATACTTTACAAATAAGACAAATACAAATATTGTATAAGTTTTTTTTTTTTTTTTTTTGCTTTTTTTATTATTTTTCTCATATATATAAATTTAATTTTTCGTTGTAATATATCATTCGTGTAGTTTAAATATTTTGATACCTTTAAGAAAGTTTAGTAAAATGATTCAACGAGTTGAATTCTCCTTTTGTCAGAATAAATTGAAGATTATCTCTAAGAAGAAATTTAATACCAAGTATTTGGTTGTTCACTTAAAACGGTACTTTCTGAAAACTTTAAAAAACAGCCAAGAATTTTGAAGAATGATATAATTAAGTGATTAATTCTTTTATTAATGTCACCCGAGAATAAACACGAGGTCTATTGGCAAAGGACCCAATAATTTTTATCTTCGGCCAAGAGACGAGGTTGACTGTGAGATGGCACCTGCCTCTATTATCGTCACCACCAAGCAAACAGGGGAACGTTCAGCCTCGGCAGATCTTATGTGCTTCAACCTTGGCTACACACTTGTTCTTTAGTGTCATCAAGGCTCGAACCCATGACACTACTGACCGAAACGAAAACCACTAGGATACAGCGGCCACAGGTTATCTAAAGAAAAAAAAACCATAAGAAAAAAATTCAAACAAATCATCTTCCTACATGTCTATAACGTTAATATAAAGCCTTATGTTACTTATCATTATATCCTTGAGAAATGATTCAATTCCTCAATACATCAGTAGTTATTTACTGTCCAAGCTTTTCATTATTATTACATTTTATAAGTTAAACAATAATTAGTTTTTTACTATCCATATTTTATCAATATAAGGAAAATTCCTCATAGTAATACAATATGGATATCTACTTTAAATTAATGCCCTTTCTAATTTCAAGCCTCAGTGTAAATTTAAAAAAAACAATACTAATGGTGTATTTTCAGACAAGCTACTAGAGCTCACACTCTAAGGCATCAAAAGTTGAATTTACGTCAAACGCTCCTGGCGCTTTCTAATACTTAAAGTTACAACATCATTACTGTAAACTTTTTTAATTTTACATGTCCCCCCCCCCTTAACCTTTGATACTTATAAATCAGGTCACATACATTTTTATTTTTGACGCAATAAAGTTTGCAGGTTATCCCTATATACTTATTTTCCCTTTTAATGAGATCACTGTAAGGTTTTTAAGAGAAATATTTGGTAAATGGGTATAGCTAACGATAACTACAGTTTAAATCAATATATATGCAGAATGTAATACATCACATTTTAAGTAAATGATCATGCAAAATAAAATATTTCATTCCCTTTGCAGAATTTTCCATTAGAAATTAAATATAATTATTCACAAATGCACATATATAATTATCACTGCATAATATTATTGTGATCTACATTTAGAAAAATATTAATGGACATTTTTGTTCATAAGATTACAAAGAAAAATTGTACGATTAATCTTTGAAAAGTTATCTGCTGACGAATTTACACATTAAAGAAACAAAAACATCATTGTTGACAAAAAAACAGAGCCGTAGACACAAAATATGTAAATATAAAATATTGCAATTTATTTATTATTATAAATCTTCAGTGTCTTTCGAACACCTATATTCTTGCTAAAAGTGAAATATGGAAGAAATCTATCTATTTCATTCGGCGTAGCAAATAAAATCAAAAACATTTTGTTTGGGATGATGGGACTCTTGCATTTTAATTATTCCTGGTTTCAAAAGTCGCTCTTAACAATGGCCAGAGGATAGGAAACTAATTTGCTGTTCGACTTCTTTAAATCATCGTTTGAGATAATAGGGCCTGACACGTATCAAAATGTGTTTGGCCTCACCGGTCAAACTTCACTACCCGAGATTGGGAAACTAATACACAATCTATCTTCCACAAAACTGCTGTTTAAGATGATGGGAACTATCGCATCGCAAAATGTCCTTGTCTAACCGATCAACCCTCACAGCCGGAGAATAGGATGCTGATTTGCGCTCCTATTCCACAAGACTGCCGTTTCAGATTATGTGGGCTGATGTATCGTAAAATGCGCTAGGCTTCATCGGTCAAATTTTGCGGTCGGACATTTCGGATGCTATAACCATGAATGAATCATAACTAAGAACAAAATGTTTTAGATACTGAATAATCTATATAGATTTTTAATTAATTATTCATTTACATAATCATTATACAACAATAGATGGGAATATTAAATTTTCAAAAATTACTCATATCAGCAGCAGCTGTAAGAACAAAAAATGTTTTTAATTGCTTTGAAAAATTACTTTAGAAAATGAATACTTTGTTACTTCTCAGAATGTTTTGCAAAGAAAATTTTAACAATGATTTTTCGTCTATATAAATATAAATACTTATTCATTTTCCCTTTACAAACGTGCTTAGAACTGCATTTTTGTGTTAAATAATTGTCTAATTTTTTATACTAAACATGTTTTTATAAGAATGGTTGTAAAACCATTCGTTTATGGGATCAAACAAAGTATATTATTTATAAACTGTAAAAATATGAAGTTCGTAAACTCTTTTTCTTCTTCATAAGGCATGATACTTTCTTTGATATGCCATAAGAATATAATAAAATCTTTTCTGCAAGAAACTAAATCCAGACCATCACGACATGTCCTGAGGTAATATGTTTCTAGAGTCCGAAAACTCAAAAAAAAAAAAAAATAAATAAATAAATAAACATATTAACATTCTGTAAATTGTATAATATAGAATAAAAATTTATCCAGAGCATAGATTATTCTTTTGATAATACAGCTCTTATGTAGGGAGTTATGGTTATTTGAGTTCGGACAACTGTACAGAAATGTTCTATAAAAAGTCATTGTAATTATATATTTGTATGTGTGTGTCTGTGTTTGTGTGTATATAATTTTAGGTTTATTAATGCCTATCATTTTGAAATATTGTTTATATCTGACTCAAAGTAAAAAAATAGATGTTGAGACCACATTTTTCGTTTTGAAAATGTACTCAAACCTTAATAACATTTCTGTTTATTAGGAATTAGAGTGAGGTATAAAATGTTCAAGTAAAAGAGATTATTATCATCAATGAGTAACACTTTACATTATCTATTTTTTTATAATGGATGTCTAGGTATTTGTTCTAAATCTTAGAATGAATTTTAGATATGAATACTAATTGAGGTTATTTTTAAAATTATTTTTAAGAAATTGTTCTTATTTAACTTAACACTTTGATGATGATTCGAAGGGTAGTCTTTTCACTGTATTTGTGTGCGTCTAGATGCTGTAGAGAAATACCGAATCGTTTTTTTATACCAACACTCTTGTCACATTATGATTCCTCGAAGAAATAGAAAAGTTTTCTTTGATTTATAATAACGGATAAAATGTATTCTTTATTAAATAATAACTATTTTATTGTAAAAAGTTACATATTATGAGGAAATAGTTGATAATCATTCCTTAATTATAAAAAATATTAATTCTAACAAAGAATTATTTAGTTACACTTTGAATCCTACAAAATGTTTGTTAGAGAACAGTGTGATTAAAATATTTTAAAAACTAAATTGAAAAAATAAATGTTTGGATCAATTTGTATTATTAATAATTATTTTTATTTGTATTCTATCTGTATTTTTTCGTTCAATATCTTTAATTTTTATTAATTTTTATTTTGTAAGAAATAATTATATTTTCATGTCAAAAAACAATACCTTCTATCAAATATTTATTTTCATTTTATTTTCTATTTAAATCCATTGTATTACCGTTATTTTCTGTCTTTTATTGGGTTTCATTTATGTATATGTTCCATTTATGTCTAATATGTGTACATTAATATGTATTTTATGCGAAATAATTATTTTCTATTATGTTACTATCACGCCCTCTGTCTTATGTTTATCTTAACTCAATGGCAATTTCTTTGCAATTAAGTATATAAAATAAAAGTATTAAAAAAATTTCCATATAAGTTCATTCTCAAAATGTATAAAGTGCAATGATTTACAATCACAATTTCTACTTATTGAATAATATATCATGATAAATAATATATTAAATTATCTTGAACAAGTTATTGAAAATTCTACACAAATACTTTTTAGGCCACTTCAACGTACCTTCTTTCCCTATCAATACATAGCTGCATGTGAGTTTTCCACTGTTCACAGCAGTGCTGCAGGTCATTGACCATGAAACTCTTCAGTCAGTTTTTGAGTTCAACTCCACTACAGACTGAAAACTGGTTCCCTTTAATGCACCTTTCACTTTTGGAAACAGATAGAAGTCGCATGGTGCGAGATTTGGCGAATACGGTGGATGCTCGAGCACAGTTATGCATTTGTCTGCCAAGAAATGTCACAAATAGCTCATTGTGTGCTAGCACGTTATCTCGGTGCTTGATTATTTGGTACCAGTTTTGCGCAAACTTTCATCCTATGCAAATACTGAGCCGATTTTTTTTCTTATTGTCTCTCTATTAATGTTCCTATTATCTGACATCATCCGAACACTCATACGTCAGACCTTGTGCGCGATTTCATTATTTTTTAATGTTATCTTCAGTTCTTGATGTTACAGGTTGACCAGAACGTTCAGAATCTTCAACAACTTCCCGACCTTCGAAAAATCGTTTGTTCTTTCAAATATTTGTTTACGTAACTTGTAATTATCTCCAAACAACTCCGGTAATAATTTAATTAAAACATTCAGCGGGAACTTTTTTTAAATTTCAAATTTATGTCCTCGATTCTGAACCTTATTATGATCGCGGCACTTCCACACAACAATATCTTACCCAAGCAAGGAGGAAAAACAAATTGGAAGATATGAGGACGGAATAACGTGCCACCTACACTTGAATCATCAAGATCAACTACATACCATCCCTCCACACCACGCTAACTGCTAGGGCGTGTGTACTTCAGTTTTTTAGTGTCACGCCTTGTAAACTAGGATTAATTGAGCGCAGAAGGATTCGAAAGAGAGAGATTATGGATATATTCTATGTTAAGAACAAATTTACTGTGTGTAGCCTTTCTTCAACATTCTTTCAATTGGAATTTTGATGTTTATTGACTATTCAATTAGACTTTCAGTTCCCTAGAAAGTCAAATAATGAGAGAAATGTGTCACACCCTTTGCTTTGAAGCCATGAGTATAACTCTTTATCGGAAATTCCTGTCATATCGTAAAATGAAGAATTACACTCGTCATGTAAGAGGAGAGAATTTGAGCACTTATTCGCACTTACAATTTTTTTTTTCAAAATCAGATCCCGTATTCTTAGTATTTAACATTAGATAACAAGCGTGAAATTTAAAATTTCGGAAACGCACACAGATTTGGTTTCTCATTAATTTGTCTCAGTAATATTTGTTAAAATTGATATTTAAGTTTATATTTTTAAAATAAATTACTTATATTAAATTTAATCTTTTTTTCGACATATCTTAAAAGGATATATAAAGAAAAATTAAAAAGAAAAAAAAAATTAAAAAATTCTATGCAAATTTTTTCAAAGAACTGATTTACCCCCCCCTCCCAAAGTGCACTTGTTTTTAAAACTGTTAATGAACTAGCTGATATCGTTCCGCTTCGCTGGGCAGAGGATAATATTATAATTTAGAACCTGTAATGTAAAATATCAAGTAAATTTTCAGTTTTTAAATGGTAATGATAATATAAATTTAAAATTTGTAGAAATTGATTGTCTGTAATAATGATTATCGACTTTCAAATATATGAGAAAAGTATTTAATTGTTAATAGTTTATCAATGAATGGGTTAGTCAGTAAATCTGTCATTGTACAGAATTCCGTATCACCCATGAGGTACTGTGTATTGCGATGCGTTCCCAATTTTTTTATATGGCCCAGTAGGCCTAAATCATGTAAAAATTGCCAACATAAAAATAAAAATACTTTTATATATATATATATATATATGTGTGTGTGTGTGTTTTTGTTTTTTAAACCTATCGAATCAATTTTTTGTGTATTGCATTTTATTGTCTTTATGTTTTATGCATGGCAATTTTTGAGGATGAAAACCATATATTTTTATTTTTTATTATATGAATTTATTTATCTTAATTAATACATTCATTAGTATTTTATCTTATTATAATTTTAAAAATAGTTAAATATAAGAAAAATATGAAATAATACGTCTACACTTCCAAAACTTCTCAGTAGACAACATTCTTCGTTCGATTTTCTGCTTGAATGTTGATTAGATTTTCACGTGAACTAACTCTTGAACTTGTCACATAAAATTGACCATGGGAAAAACAGTCTCTTTGTAAATCTACACACGCCATTTTAAACTTTGCCCTAGTGTCTTATTGATAGTCATCGCAAAGTAAACTCTAACTGGAAACCGCAAACGCTTAAATTCAAAATGATAATCTGATGGAAATAGTAGAATTCTTGGAAGGAATACATTTTCACCCTCATTTTTTCCTGTAAAAAGAGTCGCTTCTATAACCTTTTTTCTTACAGTTTTCAAATTGAGTCTGGTGCTTTAATATTTAGACTTTTTTAATTGTGAAGAATATTTGAATTACGGAAAGAGAGACAAACACGAAACAGAAAAATACTAGTGTTTTTTTTAATCAAATACACAGAAAGAAAAAGAGATAGCATTTAACTTAAATGAGTAAAATAAAGTGCATGATTAAAGTTATTGAATTAAATACAAAAAAAAATTCTCCTTCAGCATATCGTTATTTATTCAGTAACACACTTTTTATTTGAAGTAATATTATTAAAATATCATTTAAATAGGTAAATTACTGTTTCAAAGAGTCCAGTGTGGTTGGCTCCTACTTGAAGCCAGAACTTCATAATATTTATAGTAAAAAGCAAAAATTTATTTTTAAAAGTCTAATTTCTTACAAAAATATCACGATCAAAATACTTGTACTATAGCTTAATAATATCTGAAAAATAAAATTAAGTATTTTTTTCTTAAATCAACCAAACATATAAGACTCATTTTGCTAAGAAGCAAACGTCTAAGCCAAGCATTCAAAAATAATTTTGCACAAATTACCTCAAAAGAAATCAGCTATTTGGTTAGGTGTCCTATTTGGAGGCAAGAAATTCTGTGAAAAAGAAATGTGGATAGTTTTATAAATTTATACGAAAATTCGACAAAAGAAATCGTTTATTTATGCATCCATTTCTTCGTAAAATTAAAGAGAACTAATAAAAACGATATTTGGATTAATTAAAATTTTATACTGGAGCCTATCCGCTTGGAAAAAGAAATCAGGTTCGTTTTCTTTAAAAAGAACAATCCCTAACCGTATAAGGGCCGTTTTAGCTGCCTGTGGGGCAGCTGTTTCTGCTACTTTTGCACCGTTGTACACCCTCAAACTGCTTAGAAGTTTAATAATTTTGTCTTCATGCGAAATTGTTTATGTACAAAAAATATATTTTATGTACTTTCTTTCCTACATGTTGTTGGAATTTTAATAACCGGTTAGGCATTTTGATAGTTTCATATACCTATGTTGGAAACAAATCATTATTATAACAAGAAAGAATTTATATTCAGAATCAAATGTATTTTGTAAGACTCTCTCTCTAATGTTAATATTAATCATCGCCTTTTCTATTTTAATGCATGTAAAAGTCAAATAATTTCATTTTAATGAAATGTGACTCTTTTTGTATTTTAAATGTTTCCAGAAATATATGCATAAATTGCTAAATATAATTAAAATTAAAGTACATGATAAATTAATAAATTGAATATTATATTAGCGACAATTAAATAAAAATAATGTAAAAAATAGATTATTAATTTAAGTATTTTTAAGACAAATGTAAATAAAGGATAATTTTTAAATTGAATATTATATCAACTATACGTAATTGAAACTAAAGTAAATGGCAAATTATTTAATTGAATACATTTAAGCTTAATGTAACTAAATTTGAAGTAAACAAAAAAAAATTAAAATGGTCTGAAATGCCGAAAGTGATCCAACTAAAGCAATGGCCCCTTAAAGGTTAATAAAACTATCAGCGTAAATTTTTGAAATAAATTTCATCCACATTTTGATAATTGGAGTAACTCACTGTAGTATTTTCCACTGTTCGTTCTTTCCTTTAATAAGGAGTCTACGATTGGTGATAGTTTTGAACCTAGTTCAAGTGAAGAAGATGAAACTTGAGAGGGTACTCTCCTCTCCTTACTTGCACACCACGCCAATTGTAGGACTTTGGGTCCCGAAAGATTCACCGTACATCAGCACGGGCAACACGGTGAGTCTTCAGTGATATCAAGGTTTGATCCCACGATTCGTCGAAAACCGAAGACCGCGAGACCGCTACCATGACCAATAGAATACCGGGGCCACTCATCATTATTAGTCAACAATTATGGCCAAATATTGAAATTAATGAAATGATATTGTAATGTATCATGTTATTTACCAGAAGTAACTGGACATTATTTTCACACTGAAAAATCGTTCTCAAAATACAGAGAATTATTTAAATGAGGCTGCAATTAAAAAAAAAACTTACTTTTATTACTTCTAAATCGTATTGAGCAATAGATCTTTACGTACACGAAATAAATAATGTTTCAAGCGTGAAGTCAGTGTGATCAATATCCTGAAAAAAGATGAAAATTACATAAATCACAAATTCAAAAATATTTATGGGCGATTAAAACAGAATGGCTTTTAATTTGACATTCTATCTTAACGATTTAAGTAATCAAATTTAGCTGTTAAAATCAGAATTAGCACTCATGTACCAAACCAAATAGAGTAAAGTATAATATTTAAAAAACTAAAGAATTTTCTTTTTTACTTCATTGTCTATGGATAGAAAGACTAACAATTAGTGGACTTTTTTGTTCATAAGATTACAAAGAAAAATTGTACGATAAATCTTTAAAAAGTTTTAAGCTGGCGAATTTACACATTAACAAAACAAAAACATCACTGTTGACAAATAAATAGAGTCGTGGAAACAAAATATATAAATATAAAATATCGCCATTCATTTAGTATTATAAATCTTCAGTTTCTTTCGAACCCCTTCATTCTTGCTAAAAGTGAAATATGGAAGAACTCTATTTTATTCGGGCGTCGCAAATAAAAGCAAAAATGTTTCGTTTTGGGATAATGGGACTGGTACATTTAAAATATTTCAGGATTCAAAAGTATGTCTTAATGGCCAGAGGATAGGAAACTAATTTGCTGTTCAACTTCTTCAAAACCATCGTTTGAGAAATTGGGGGGCTGACACATATCAAGTGTAACATCCAAAGAATAGGATACTGATTTTTGCTCCGACCTCTTCAAGACAGCCGTTTCAGATTAAGGGAGCTGACGCATCGCTAAATGTGTTTGTCTAACCGATCAAACCTCACGGCCTGAGAATAGGATGCTGATTTGCGCTCCGACTTCCTCAAGACTGCCGTTTCAGATTAAGGGAGCTGATGCATCGCTAAGTGTGTTTGTTTAACCGGACAAACCTTACGGCCTGAGAATAGGATGCTGATTGAAGTCCAACTTCTTCAAGACTGTCGTTTCAGATTATGGAGGCTGATGTATCGATACAAAAGCGAAATTCTTCATCCGTCAAATTTCGCGGTCGGAGAATAGGAATTTATTTCACAGTCCGATTTCCTTTAAGATCGCCGTTTTATCTAATGAGGTGACGAATTGTAAAATATTTTTATATGATCCTCTTCATTATGACTAGAAAACAAGTTTTTTTAAACCATATTTTAGAGAAAAATGTATCAGCTGTATGGAAAAAAATGAACCTTTTTATCATATAAAAATTTATTTTTAAAATCTGAAAATCTACCCCAAAAATAATTCTGTTGTTTTTCTATATAATAGGAAAAAATTACATTTTCACAATATTTGCAGCCGAGTAAATGTGTAGAATATGTTGAAGGATATTTCTGGTTTATTTATTTTTTTTTCTATACATCTTATAAATAAAGGAAAATAGAAAATAATGTATGTTTTGCTAGATTTTTTTTTTTTTTTTTTGCTATCAGCAGTTATTGTTGAAACAATTTATTTCTAATATTTTTTTAATATTCTTTTTGAAATATTTATGTTTCTGGTATTTTTTTTTATATATATTTTTTATTCCATTAAGTTTCATATTAAAATCAATTAAATTTCTCTTGCGCTATATGGAAAAATTTTATTTGTACATGTTACGTTATCGTGTGATTACGTTACGTCTGTTCATAATTATTCATTACAATTAATCTTAAAGTGTGAAAGTGAAAAAGAAAAAAACACCCAGCTATCTTATGGGATTTTCTTCTTTTTTATGCTAAAAAACTTTATACAAGATGTATAAAAGGAAACTATAACTTAAATAATTGGAAAATTATTATTTTTTAGCAATTTTTATTTAAATATTATTTGCTGATCAATCATAGGTAAATTTATACATTTTCTCAGATCTCTTCTATAGATATCACGGTTTTCTTAAGAGTATACAATTGTATTTCTTTATAATTAACGTTAAATCTATGATTTCCATTTGCGCCTTCTATTTTTTTCAACATTTCAGTGTGTCATTATTATATAAAATTCACATTTTTGACGTGATTGCCTGTTACATTTCTCAGAGGCCCAATAAAAGAAATTTAATGCCAAAACGTTGATATGCAATTTGCAACTTTATTTTAGTTTTTTATTAAGGTTGCACTAGAAGCAACAAGAGGGCTATTGGCAACGGACATCGTAATTCTGAACCACGGACAAGTGACGAGGACGACATCTGAGCTGGCACTCCCTCTCCTAACATCCACATCATGCCAACGAGAGGACATTAGGTCCCAACAGTTTTAACGTCCATCAGCTCCGGCTGCACGGCGGGTCTTTGACGAACAAGGATCCAACCCGCGACTGAACGAAAACCGCCGGCCACGAATCAGAAACCATGATCTCTTGTTTACCGCGGATACATTGCAACTTTCGAATAACATCAAAACGGCACAATATATGGTGCTGAGAATTAATTAATGTAATAATTAATGCACAATTGAATTATTTTAAAAATTTTGAAAAGTGCGTTATTAAAAGTGTATCTTTAAAATGATTAAACACACACTACACTCACACACACACGTATATATATATATACAAAAGTACTTAACATTATGTGTATGTTGCATGCGCATTGGAGCATAGAGCTCTATGAATTATTTGTAACATCCTAGTGGTATAATCGTGGAGAAAAGTATGTTAACACTGAGATAATATTTAACTACTTTAATATTTATTGATGATTACGGTATTTTACGTAATTGGCGTAAGCCATACACTCAAAGAAGCAAGTGTCACGAAATAGAAGTGAACGACGCACTACACAGCGAGCAAAAGTGAGTGCAATCTCTCTCCAACACTGTAAACTATATTTCCTTCACATAAGGTAAATCTTCGATACGCTCCTATATGTCATGCAGTTGGAATCTCTGTGCATTGATTCATGAGTTCCCAAATGGTGTTATTTTAAATCACAGGAATAGTATTTTGTAATGAAATGTCTAAAAATTGATAGATGCACTGAATTCTGCTTTTATACTTTGAGAAGCACAAGTCAATGTCCATGCTTGTCACTTCACTTAAAGCGATACGTGTCAAAGTGAAAGTATCAAAAGGGAAATAGTCAACGCATATTTAAAGAACCCATGTAATCAGTTTTAGAAGAAAAAAATAATGAACACTTCAACACGAGAAGAAGCATTTGGGAAAAAATGACTATAAAAATACAAAGAAATAAAGTTGTTGGTTTTCGAGTTCAACAGTTTATTAAATTCGCATATCTCATGGATACCAATTACTATACAAAAAAACATAACACAATATCATGGCCAAAGAAAATGTCATTTCAAGGGCAGAATAATGCAGTATTTATTAAAAGAAGCTCTTACGGCTTAATTAATGTTAATTATATGGTGTATAAAGTAAGAATAAATTTCTCCCTTACCTGTCCTGACAATAAGATCGCTATTTTATCCGTCAAAGACATCTGGATACATTTGTGGTGTTTTTGAACCTCTACATATCATTGCTTTCAATGTAATTTTGATATCAAAATATCTCTAATATTTCGCAAATTTTAGAACAGGAATGACATTCCAACCATTATTTATTGTTTTAAATATGTAGGAGTCTTATGAAGATCTGATATTTAAAATGAATGCGAGGATACTTAACATTTTTAATACTAACATCTGTTTTCTTATAAAATGTAATAATTCTATTAGAAATTTCTTCCTAACTTTTGATCACTACTCTAAAGGAAATACCTCTCTCAAAATGGTTATGTGTTACCTTAAGAAATTTTTACATCTAATGGTTTAAATTTATTAGATACTTTGCCTAAATAACCACTAATAAATGTCCTGGGGATTTAAAATAGCCTTTTTGAAAAACTCTTTCAAATAAGTCGACTTATTATTATTAAGATATACTTTGAAAGTTCAATTTTTTTCTATCATTCTTAAAGAAGTGTTTAAATTGTCAAAACACTTCTAATGAAAGACCATTGTTAAATCCTGGTTTTAGTTACAAAATCATCGATACTTAAGATAATTTGTTTTTTAACGTAATATCTAGGAACAACGGAAGTTACAATCCCTATTCATAAACAAAGAAAAGAATTATCTTTTTTTCAGATTCCATTTTTTTTTCATAAAAAGGAAAGAAAGATATTTCAAACCGTGTAATTTATTTTGAATTTTCATATATGAGTAGGTATATACATTTACAACATTTTTTAAAACAAATACTGGCCATTAAAATGGTGACATCAGGATGGAATGATCTTATGAACGTCAAAATCCCATGAAATGCAGAAAATGTTGGGATATGCAAATAACTTGAAATTCAGCGCAAGTAGACTGGGCAAGAGGATAAAATGACACCCGAAGTACTGCATAAAAGAAAAAGTGTGCAGAGGATTTCTCATTCGGAAAGTGCTTGGTAAGGTCGGACTGTGCTTAGAATATCGTTTTAAGTCTCGAATAAGAAGAAAGGCTTACCAGTAAGTGTCGAAATTCAATAGAGGCAGGATCGTTGCCTAAAGAGAACGTGGAACATCGATCCATGACATTCATCCACTGTCATGCGAATAGGGAATCAATTCAGTATTGATGAGCGTCATACCGAACGGAAGGCAAGATCCCCATACCCTCCCATGACTAACGCCTGAGAGGACACACATATTGCGAGTTTGGCCTATGAATCCGTACAACCACGTCACAGACCATAGGTCAAGAAATGGGCATGTATGCAGCACTCCCAGTAACCCCTCGTAGTGTTCGACGGAGTTTGAAGCTAACTGAACTGTCAGCACGACAACCACTACTTCGGCTTCCTTGACAATGCACCATAGACAGAGACGGCATTTCAGGTGCCACGAACGACAACGCTGTGTAGAGGGGTGGCACAATGTCGTCTTTTCAGACGAGTCCCAGTTCTGTGTGCAGTATTCTGATGGCCGAATACGTATCTGGAGGATCCGAGGGGACCTCTCGTTCCCTCCTTGCATTCGATATCGGCTTAAGGGCATTAAACCTTGTATGATGCTTAAGGTAGCCATTGTGTACACGACATTCGCATCTTTAGTTCGGATCGATTGTAATTAGACTGCAGATTGGTACATTTCTTGCATCTTATGTCCAATGGTTGTGCCCTACCTTCTAGGTCTGCTAAAAGCCATCTTCCAACAAGATACTGCAAGACCACATGTTACCCGTCGTGTTCTGAACTTCATCGATTCACAAGGTATTCCATTGTTGGCTTGGCCAATACAATCTTTAGTCTTTCACCTATTGAAAACATCTCAACGTGGGTTGCTGAGAGACTGGTCCGCAACCCCCTCTAGCCAATACAGTTGATAAAATGGGGCACAGACTTAAGGCAGGATGGAATGAGAATATCGTTCTGTCATCCAGGCCCAGTTTCACTCTATTCCTTACCGTATAAAGGCCGTTTTAACGATGGGCAGGAGCGGTTTCTGCTAATTTCGCTCCCATGTAAGCCCCCAAACTGCTTGAAAAATTTAATCATTTTGTATTTGCGCCCCTTCGTCTACGTACAATAAATATCTTTTTTTGTATCATAATTTCTTCCTTTCCTTCATATTTTCATAAATTGCTAAATATAATTAAAATTAAAGCACATGCTAAATTAATTCATTGAATATTATATAAGCGGCAGTTAAATAAAATTAATGAAAAAAATAAATTATTAAATTAAATATTTTTAAGATAAATGTAATTAAAAGATAGCAAATGATGCATTTTTAAATTTAATATTATATCAACTATACGTAATTGAAACTAAAGTAAACGGCAAATTAATTTATTGATTACATTTATGCTTAACGTAACTAAATTTGAAGTAAGCAAAAAAAATTAAAATAGTCTGAAATGCAAATGTGATCCAACTAAAGCAATGGCCCCTTCAAGGTTAATAAAACTATCAGCGTAAATTTTTGAAATAAATTTGTGTAATCAATTTATATCCTGACAAAAGATGAAAATTACATAACTCACAACTTCAAAAATATTTATGTGCGATTAAAAGAGAATGGCTTTTAATTTGACATTCTATCTTAACGATTTCCGTAATCAAATTTAGCTGTTCCAATCAGAGTTAGAACTCATGTACCAAACCAAATACAGTAAAGTACAATATTTAAAAAACTAAAGAATTTTCTTTTTTACTTTATTGTCTATGGATAGAAAGACTAACAATTAATGGACTTTTTTGTTCATAAGTTTACAAAGAAAAATTGTACGATAAATCTTTAAAAAGTTTTAAGCTGGCGAATTTACACATTAACAAAACAAAAACATCACTGTTGACAAATAAACAGAGTCATGGAAACAAAATATATAAATATAAAATATCGCCATTCATTTAGTATTATAAATCTTCAGTTTCTTTCGAACCCCTTCATTCTTGCTAAAAGTGAAATATGGAAGAACTCTATTATATTCGGGCGTCGCAAATAAAAGCAAAAATATTTCGTTTTGGGATAATGGGACTGGTACATTTAAAATATTTCAGGATTCAAAAGTATGTCTTAATGGCCAGAGGATAGGAAACTAATTTGCTGTTCAACTTCTTCAAAACCATCGTTTGAGAAATTGGGGGGCTGACACATATCAAGTGTAACATCCAAAGAATAGGATACTGATTTTTGCTCCGACCTCTTCAAGACAGCCGTTTCAGATTAAGGGAGCTGACGCATCGCTAAATGTGTTTGTCTAACCGATCAAACCTCACGGCCTGAGAATAGGATGCTGATTTGCGCTCCGACTTCCTCAAGACTGCCGTTTCAGATTAAGGGAGCTGATGCATCGCTAAGTGTGTTTGTTTAACCGGACAAACCTTACGGCCTGAGAATAGGATGCTGATTGAAGTCCAACTTCTTCAAGACTGTCGTTTCAGATTATGGAGGCTGATGTATCGATACAAAAGCGAAATTCTTCATCCGTCAAATTTCGCGGTCGGAGAATAGGAATCTACTTCACAGTCCGATTTCTTTTAAGATCGCCGTTTTATCTAATGTGGTGACGAATTGTAATATTTTTATATGATCCTCTTTATTATGACTAGAAAACAAGTTTTTTTCAACCATATTTTAGAGAAAAATATATCAGCTGTATGGAAAAAAATGAACCTTTTTATCATATAAAAATTTATTTTTAAAATCTGAAAATTTACCCCAAAAATAATTCTGTTCTTTTTCTATATATTAATAGAAAAAAATTACATTTTCACAATATTTGCAGCCGAGTAAATATGTAGAATATGTTGAAGGATATTTCTGGTTTATTTTTTTTTTCTATACATCTTATAAATAAAGGAAAATAGAAAGTAATGTATGTTTTGCTAGAATTTTCTTTTTTTGCAATCAGCAGTTATTGTTGAAACAATTTATTTCTAATGTTTTCATATTTTTTTTGAAATATTTAAGTTTCTGGTATTTTTTTTTTATTTTTTATTCAATTGAGTTTCATATTAAAGTCAAGTAAATTTCTCTTGCGCTATATGGAAGAATTTTATTTGTACATGTTATGTTATCGTGTGATATCGTCTGTTCATAATTATTCATTACAATTAATCTTAAAGTGTGAAAGTGAAAAAGAAAAAAACACCCAGCCATCTTATGTGATTTTCTTCTTTTTTAGGCTAAAAAATTTCATAAAAGATGTATAAAAGGAAACCATAACTTAAACAACTGGAAATTTATTATTTTTACCAATTTTTATTTAACTATTATCTTCTTACCAATAAGAGGTTTGAATATATATATTCTCAGATTTCTTATACAGATGTCAGCGTTTTCTTAAAAGTATACAATAGTATTTTATTAAATATCTGCTGTAACGATCTTATGTGATTTTGTTCTTTTTGAGGCTAAAAAATTTCATACAAGAGGTATAAAAGGAAACTATAACTTATATAACTGGAAAATTATTATTATTTAACAATTTTTATTTAAATATTATTTTCTGACCAGTCATAGATCTGAATATACATATTTTCAGATCTCTTCTATAGATATCACGATTTTCTTAAAAGTATACAATTGTATTTTTTTATAATTAACGTTAAATCTACGTTTTCCATTTGCGCCTTCTTTTTTTTTTCACCCTTTCAATGTGTCATTATTATATAAAATTCACATTTTTAACATGATTGCCTGTTACATTTCTCAGAAGCCCAGTAAAAAATTGGTTGTAATGCAGTTTAGCGTAACCACTCGTTGGCGACAGGTATTGATTGGCGATATTTTGCCAACTGTGGCTACCATGCTTACTCTCTTCTGCGGTGGCTTTAGCCGTGGTTACATTAAGTAGACGTAATAAATTGCTTATCTACACCCTGATACTAAGACCTATCCTGACCTATGCTTGCCCAGTCTGGTCGCATTGTGCTGACACAACTCTGGAATTATTAGAAAAATCCCAAAATTCCACCATTAGAATGATAGTAAGAGCACACTGGTACATGAGAAACACAGACATCAGATATTCAATTAAACTTCCAACACTTAAAAACTTCATTAAAAAATTATCAGGAAATTTGTGCCAAAAAATTGATACCTCGAGCAATAAAACCATTCAAGAAATAGAAAAGTACACCCCACTCAGAAACAACCCACAACTACACAGACCACGAGAAATTTTAATTCTTTAGTTTCACTTATATTATAAAAACACTGGTAAAACAAGCACACTCCTCACAAAATCTCACCCCTATGCACCCACCTATATATACAGAATTAACACACCACAACATTGACCAATCACAGAGCGCGCTATCACTGCGACCATACTGAACAAGCAAGAAGGAATGCAATAGACTACTGCTGCAATATCCTAATCCTAAACTCATGAATTTCAACCATCTTCTCTTTTGGATTAATTTTAACAACACTAGTACTTCAACTAGTGATATTCTAATATTAATAATATATATTCAGCGTATTTTTCAAAATTAATTTCATATTTTCCAAAAAGCTATTGCACTGTAATTTTATTTTTTTATCTTAATATCTAAATCTTAACTTGTGGGCAAGTGTAAAACCAAAATTCAGTCTCACCTCAAATAATAGCCAATTCACAGGGGATTAAAGCCCGAGAGGGCTATGTTCCCCGACAAAAATAGTCGGTTTGGTTTGGTTTAGCCGTGGCAACCCTTTCGAATAAGGTATATGATACATGATTTTTGATTTTCAGTAAGGAGCTTTTTTTTCTTTTTATATATATATTTATACCTTTATACCTTCGGATGTTTTTTTTTTTCTTTTAGCCAATCACATTCAGTACCTTTTTTAGTCTCCGTTTCTAAAGCGAAACTATTTTTCTTTTTTTTTAAACTTAACCAATAAGGGTTAATCGTTTGGCCTTTTCCATTGTTTAGTTCCGACTTCTCAGAGTTTCTAGAATTTTCTTTGTCCGTTATTACGGTGTACCAGTTGTGCAGTTCAGTCATTTATTAATTTTGCTGTGTTTTCGTGCTTTTGCGTTTTACGTTCTTAAACGTTTTTTTTATTCAAATTCTCCTGCTTGGTTGATATTGTGTTTCTGCTAAATACGCTGAATATTTATTATAACGAAATAATGTACAGTTTCGGATGCTCTATAATAATTTTAGAAGAAGTTTATGAATTAAAACTGATTTAGAAAATATTTAAAACGTGTGAAATCCAGTAACCATTTCCTAAAATGAATTTCGAGATAGTAATATTAAAACTAGCTACAGCTTTTTTTCACATTATACTATTAAATCAAATTTGATTTTAAAAAGGTTAATTTTGGAATCCATTGTTTTAAATCTCTTAAAAATTGAAACCCGTGAAGTTTCTTAAAATTTTCAATTTGTATATCTTAGTTTTTTCAAGTGATTTATATTTCTTGAATGATTATTAATAAAAGTAGAATAAATTTGAAAATCTTTTGACTCTTTGTTGAAATTAAATCATTATTTTTGTAACGAAATCCTAACAAAACAAATTCTAAAAATATTTTTAAACAAATAACGAGAATTTTCAGACTTATATGCACATCGATTTTTTTAATGCTTTTGTACGAAAATAAAATAATTTCAAGACAGTCTTCAATAGCAATAAATAAATAAACAGCGAATAGAAAAGAAGAAAAAAAAGTTTAAGGAAAATGTACCAAACGTTTTAAAGGCAGAAAATAAAAGCTAATCATGCTTGTAGAAGTTCCAATTTTTTTAATGTACCCAAAGTGTAAAATGCTCTAAAATACTATTTGAGCTCAAAATATTTGAATATAAAGAGTGTTTCGAAACTCAGGGACAGAACTCTTTATCACTAGTCGTCATTTCTACCAAGGATTTTAGGAGGTATGGCAACTTACAGTCATCAGGAAAATGCCATAGCCTTCAGAAATCCACGGTGGGAATGACGATATGTAAGAAAATTCGCGCCTTATAATTTCCTTTACACCTCCGTCCAACGCGGTACACCGTTTGCTCTCCGCCTATGGATTGCATGATAAAAATTGCTTCTATTATAGGTTTCCTACCACACCTTAAATTTCTGCTTATAAGTTTTAAAACATCCTTTATATTTCCTTATTCAATATATTATGTTTTTGGAGAATATCATTTACATTGATTACAACAATGGCAAATCATTTAGCTTAATCTAAACTTATTATTTTCTGAAAATTATATGGGAAAATGACTACAACCTTAGGAAGATTAATGATTTATTGAACAGAATGTGTGTGTGTGATGGATGAAATATTAAAAGATATATGTTAAACACCGAGGAGAACGTCTTTCTTCTGCGTCTTATGGTTATCATCCGTTGGCGTCCGTCCGAGGGATTTTCCCGTGCTATTAACGGGGTGTGACGTCAGTTTGGGTTGCTCCACTCGACGTGAAAGGGAGAGGAGGATGCGACATATCCCAATCCTACATCGGCCATCATGACCGGGAAGGCAACCTCGCCTGATGACGTACAATGATAAAGTGGAACAAAATATATAGTAATAAAATATTAAGAATATGCACACACATTGTAACACAGTAGATAAAGAAATAATACAAAACACAAAATATCATCAAAGAGAAATTAAAAAAATACTAAAAAATGAACAAATTTAAAGTAATAATTGATATATGAGGAAAATTTCACACATTACCACCAGAGGTAAAAAAAATAATGTTAACGATACATGTAAGATCAAAGCTAAAATAAGTATCTGGAATAAGGAACAGTAACATATATTCAAGCAAGATACTCTTACTTCTAAATACTTAAATCGGTACTAAAATGAAATAAGAAATTGTTAGTCATTCACCAAAATTGAAAGCAAAAATAAATAGATGAAAAGTCTATTTCTAATGTCCATAATAAAAGTCCTTCACCGGAAGAAAGATAGTGAACAGCTTTAAATGGAGAAATCAAGTAGAGTTTATCTTGTTTGGCCAGAGTTTCATGAACTCTGCACAATTAGAGGTTTTGGATGGTCTGTCGACAAAAGCACACTTTTCTACGTCATAAGTGTCATTGTGCTTGACTTTTGTAACTTTGTAATCCGAAATATTTTTGCTTAAGTTTTAGCCTGGACCAAACTGAGTGCGCTTAATTGCTACTAGGTCATGCAGTTGATACTCTATGAGTGTCTGGAGCGAGATTGTACGTGCGGCGTTGTCATCTGAACCTTTGGTTGCTTTTGGCATCTTGACGGAGAAACATCACGTTGTTGTGAAACTGGCTATAATCTCATTTGCCAAGAAGATGGAAAATCTCAATGTCCTGGCAAGACTTCATCTTGGTCCGAAAAGAGTCATCTTGATGCTTCCTTTGAAAAGTTGAGTTCAGGATTTTTGGAAGTGCATAGAGATAGTACCATTTCTCAGATTATCCAGAAACTTTGACAGTACAGCAATGATGGTTCAATTTTGCTTTTAATTTGGCCATTAGATCTTGGAAGACCAGTTGTATGGAGATATGAAAAAATGTTTTGTTTTATTGCACTGTTCAAATTCAGGTAGTAAATGATTCTTTATCAGTGTTGATCCTTCTGGGTTTTCGAAGACATGTCGTTGGTTTTCTAATCGATTTATGGTTTCTATGTCCGCATGATTTAGTGGGATACTGCCATATAAATTTACTGAATGCCTCTATACTGCAAAAAAACGTGCTTATATTTAGAAGTGTCTCTAAGGGACCTTAATGATATAAGACGAAATGTATGAGTGATAAATCGTTTTCTATCGGGTGAACATGCCTCTTGTTTACCACATATTTACGATTTATGAGAATGCATGTAACGCAATTTTGAATGCATTTTTCAACTTTTTCTTTAAGTCGTGGAATTAAAAGTCTTTGCTAATTCAAGTCTTGTGTTCGTAGAACAGCAAATGCTACGTTCATGACAGTTTTAATAATATCAGCCTGTTTTTCAAACAATTTATTTATTCTATTTTAGGAAACACCTTCCCTATTCATTGACTTCATTTTTTTTACCAACAAGTTTTGGGCGTCGATCTGTTCACATTTTCTTTTCAACAATACGGGGACTTAATACCTGAAACACAGAAAATTATAATTCTTAAGCTCAAAGAATGCGATTAGGAAAATAGCTGAGATAAGAAGTGCAGGAATCTAAATTAAATAAAATAATAAACATAAATGAAACAGAATGAAATGAAAATGAAGAGAGATAGGAGATAACATCCAGCTGATAAATATTCTGAACCTGCTTAAAGGCATCATAGTTAATATTTCAGAAAAAAAAGAATCAAAATTAAAATATTAAATTAAGAATCTGTTGTTTACGAAAAGTGATTGAATGAGAACAATAAAAATTGGTAAGCTAAGACTTTATTTATCATATTTCTAACATGACGAGTTAAGTGGAATTCGAGAGAGAATGTCATTCTGTTCCATAGTAGTGAATAAAATATTTTTTCTTACTCATCCGTATATTCAGTTGCAGTCAAATAGTTATTCACTGTGCAACTGAAAGAAAAGAGGACAGAAGAATTAAATAACAAATATAGTTATTATTATTCGGACGGTTGTCACAAGTGTTACTAAAATACGAAATATCTATTTACCAAGATAAACAAAATATGGATCCAAAGTATTTTCAGCTTCATCTGAGAAGATTCTGATCTGCTATTATAAAATTTTGTTTCACACCCGCACAAGTAAAATCTGCGAAAATTTTGATTAGATTTATTGGCTGGTTTCTTAGAATGTAGAGAAACAAATGCTATTATTCAATTTAAAATATTCTTTTTTTATAGATATCGAAATATTTCATGTTTTTCAAGCCATTCTAGTAATTTCAACATCATTTATACGTCCATTTTTCGTTATGAATTCGTTACCTGTCTTTCGTCAAACTAATTTGCGTAATCATGTTTCAATTGATTTTGTCGAGCTTTTATTTTTGGTGAAAATTGATTATGAAACTTCTCAGAGTAGTTAATAAAAGAACGCTAATGAACCATTGTTACAGTTATTTATTTCATTATTGCTTATTTCCAAATAAGATTAGATTTTACGTATTCCCTATTATACAATGCTTAGCATGGGCCTTTTCTTCAACTATATTAACAGAAACTATTGAGGAATTGTTATAAAGAAAGAATATTGAATGAAAAAACTATTTTCAAGAAGAAAATTTTCTCTAAGAAGTAAAAATGGCATAAAATGTTTTCCATCGCATAAAAATATTCGTAAATTATTTCATTATTTTTCAACAGACGGGAAATTTAAATTTAAAATTGTCAACTCCGACAGAAATCAATTAAATTTCTCCAGGAATATATTAGCTTCTATTTCCATCATTCAGAACTCCTGTCACCTTTTCTCCCTCCAAGCAATTTTTTTTTACAACGTTTTTCTGAATTTCTACTATTATGGTGTGTGTGTGTGTGTGTGAGTGTGTGTGTGTGTCATCAAATTTTCGATCGTTAATTTAACCAACTTCCCATCAAGCTAGAGCTTTGAAATTTTGGGAATCGTTCGTACTCGCCTAACAATGCAATATTTAGACGTTTGCGATAAGTTTTAATTAATATTTTCTTTAATAATGCAGTTTAGCCCAATCACTTGGCGCGATTTCAAAAATTTGCTCCAAACTTGGCTGGTTTTTATTTATTATTATTATTTTATTTTTTGTTTAACTTAAGTCCGTAAAACGGAACAGGGTAGCCACATTTAGCAAAATATCGCTAAGTAATTCTTGTCGCCAAGGGTGGTTGGGTAAAAATGCATTCCATTCATTTAATTTACCGGATGAATTAATTAATTTTAGTTAGTTTTAACGTTTTTATGTATTTCACTTGGTGTGTATCTGTCTGTGTGTGTATCACTGTGTCATCAAGTTTTCTATCGTTAATTTAACCAACTTCCCAGCAAGCTAGAGCTCTGAAATTTTGGGAACTGTTCTTACTTGCCTAACAATGCAATATTTAGATATTTGCATCCAGTTTTAACTAATATTTCAATAATTTTTTTAATAAACTTTGCCGCCATATAAAAACGTTGTTTTTAAAAACGTTGGTTTTTAATTCGAATTATTTTTTGATGATAATATGAAAAGAGCCACAGAAAGGATTTGAATAACGGTAAAAAAGTCCTTATCAACATAGAAACGAAAGGGACATTCAAATCTTATAGGATGTCAGTAAATCCTGGAATTCGACAGCGCTTGAATGAATTCCTTTCTTCATTGATGATCACTTCCTAGATCTTAAGAATATATAGGAAAATTATTTCCATTTCAAATGAATTAATATGAATTGAAAAAAAAAATTGTTCCAAAAAATTCACATATCAATTTTCACCGGTTTTGCGATCTATAAAAGAGCCACTTTCATATATCTTTATGATAAATCGGTCTGAATTATCAAAAATATTTCCTAACTCTGCTTGATAAATAAATGAAAATATTCTGTTTATTGCCCTTTGTAAGAACCCGATTCTATTTGTTCTTTAGTTTACTACTCAAATCAGCAATGTTTCTAATTTGGGTAGTTAAAATTTAAATCACTTTCATTTATAACAAATTCACAAACAGGGCTGAAACTTTAAATCAAATACATTGGGGAATTTGTTTCTAAATGAAGACAACTATATTTATCCATTTATTGCAAGATTAGGCGCAGTATTCCAGTAGCTACGACATGTTTCACTTTTGCCAAAGACCTCTTGAAACAGGGATTGGAATTATTAGCGTTACACTAGAATGTACAAGAGCGTTTTCGGCGACGGACTACGTAATTTAAGAAATAGGTCACGAGACAAGGACAACTTCCGTAAAAGGGATGATGGCACGATAAAAATTTCGGGGCTCCAAGTGATCTCGTTGAAGTGGTATGGAAGTTAGGAAGGAGGGGTACAAGCACACGCATTGTCCTAGTCGCTTGACTGTGTTTCATACCTTCCAGTTCTTTTCATTTAGTCCTTGCGTCCTATTCGAGTGACACGTTCATAAACAATCAATAAAAAATATTCCTCGCTTAACAGATATTTATTTGAAAAAAGAACTGTAATTGTTCTGCATAATAATCCTGCCAAAGACTTTCAGATTTCAAAAAGGCTCACGTTTATCATAGGTATTAGGAATGGGGATTAGTTTCAATTCAAGTACCTTTTTCTAAGCTGTGGAGAAAGTATATTAATTTAAATATGTTATACGATCTTTTTATTATGTCACTCTATACATTTCTGTCTAGTTCTTCTAAGAGATCATTCAAGGAGTATTCTTACAAATATGTCTTCAAAGCGGGTAAGATGAACTTCAAGGAATATATTTTGTAAAAACTTTATAATAATTTGTGAATTGAAAAAAAATTTATTTCTACATAAACAAATTGAAACATCAAGTAGTAAATTAGAGAATAAAAAGAAGTGTAATTAATTAAAAGAGATATACAAATAAAACTGAATTGAAAAGAAAATCAAGGGAGGTAAATGTTAACGGCGTCACACAGACAGTAATAATACTGTCATAAAAACGGCATTCCTTGAGCGTTGCCAAAATACAAAAAAGTTATTTAGTTGACTGTGGAAGGAGTTAGAAGAAGGCAAGTAAGAAGTTTCAGACATCCTCCCTTATTTGAATTCTTAATTTCAATTAAAACTCAAACACTGCCTCGATGATAGACCTTAAAGTTCGAAACTCAGAGAAAGTTTAAAACTTTTTTTACAAAGACAGTGAGAAGTCGAGCAATTTTTTCTGCTTCAGCAATTCGTCCACGAATGTCAAATGTATCATTTCCAATACGTAAAGTATTTAGATAGGTCTGATGAAGGTGACAAAATGGGCACAACTTCTGTGAGAGTGAGTGTGGAGTTTTATGGCGCAAGATCCGGGTCTTAATTTCTACATTCGATTTATTCTGTGAATTGAGTTAATGCCATTGATTATGTGAAAATTCAGCTTCTTAGCTTGATTGAAATTTCTTAATTGTTTTACGTTCAAAATTACCTTTTTGCTTCTTTCAGTTCGGCATCTTCTAATTTTCTATTTTTGTTCCATATTTCTGACTTCTCCCTTTCCATAATTTTAACAAAATTATACCTTACTGATTATATACTTCATTCATTGTTCTTTATCGAGGCAAAGAGGAGGAATACGAGGTTGATTGTCGATGGAACTTGTACTTTTAAATATAGGGAAGTGACGCTGGCGATGCACGACTTGGAACCATTCCTCTCCAAATTTACACACCACAGCAACTGGCGACCTCTACCAGATTTAACGTGAATCACTATTGCTACCCAGCGAGTCCTTTGTTGCATCAGGTATGAACCCATGACTCGATATAAATAACACCAGTCACGAGTCCACAACCATGACCAATAGGCCTTTTACAGCCAAACCTAAATTAAAAGATTTCTTAAAAAAAAAAAAAAAAAAAAAAAAAACATGAGATCTTAATCAAAATGATGCTCAAGTAAAGCTAAACGGATAAGTTTATTAAAACCTTTATTTCTTCTTTCTTAATAAAATTAAATTTTCTGTCTAATGTTTCATGTACAAATATACTTTACTTTTCTGTTTCTTTTGGTCAAGATTTAGCGTTACTTATTCATATTTTAAAACGTTTTTCTGAATTTCACTTGGTGTGTGTGTGTGTGTCATCAAATTTTCGATCGTTAATTTAAACAACTTCCCATCAAGCTAGAGCTTTGAAATTTTGGGAATCGTTCGTACTCGCCTAACAATCCAATATTTAGACATTTGCGACAAGTTTTAACTAATATTTTCTTTAATAATGCAGTTTAGCCCAAACACTTGGCGCGATTTCAAAAATTGGCACCAAACTTGGCGATTGTTTTTTTTTTTTTTTTTTTTTTTTTTTTTTTT
>BMAW01014416.1:450289-464286 GCA_019974015.1 Nephila pilipes
CTAATATTTCAATAATTTTCTTTAATAAACTTTGCTACCATAAAAACGTTATTTTTAAAAACGTTGGTTTTTATATCGAATTATTTTAATCTATCTTCTTCAGGCTGCGGCAGCTTTATGGATCTGGTTGTGGACTCGTCCTGGAGGTTTTCGTCGAATCATGAGTTCGAATCTTGATGACACTAAACATCGGTCACTTAGCCACAGTGATGCACGTCAAATCTGTCCAGACCCAAACTTCTTCCGATGGCGTGGTGTGGGAGATACGAGAGAGAGGTATAAACTGAAGTGTCGTACTCGTCACTTGAATGAGGCTAAAAATTACGCGGTCCGTCGCAAACAGCTCTCGTGTTGCTTCCAGTGCGACGTTATCTAGTTAAAGCAACCGACAGCTAATTGTACCTTCATTCTGTATGAAAAAGCTGCATTGTAAAATAAATATTTTGAATTCAAATTTGAACATTTAACCAGAGTTCAAGTTGTGTACTGTATTTGGAACAAGTTAGATAGGAAGTGATTTAAATGTACCTGATTTTTTTTACTCTAATGGGAGGTGTAGCAAAAAGAAAACGTTTCTGCATAAAAGGATATCTATCTTATAAATGACAAACATTTATGCACATGGCCATTAGCTAAACGCAAAGTAAATGAAACTCCAAAAGAAGATGTCTTCTAAAACTTGAACACTTTTCTGAATGCGTGGTCTAAGTTTTCTGTCGATTTTGTGCCTCGCAAAGCGAAATCTTGCGATTTTCTATGTTGTTTTTAAATAATTGTATATACAGTAGTTTAAAACATGTGACCAAATATAAATAAATTTTGATTGCTGCATTTTGAATGAATCACTAGAGAACAATGACTCTTAATGACGCACTTTAGGCATTGTTTAATTTCTATATTTCTAAGGTTTAAAGCTTTTAAGAAACATTGCAATTTTTTTTAATCCGCGTACTCAATTTCTATTCAAGGTGTTCACAGACTACTGTAAAATACTCGTTGAAATTATTTTCAAATTGAAAAATTAGTTATTTTAATGAACTTCACAACTTCACACTAGAAGCAACACGAGGGCTATTGGAGATTGACATCGTAATTTTGAACTTAAGTGTTGAGTGACGAGGACGGCACTTGATCTGGCACCGCCCTTCCAATTTCCACATCAAGCAAAATATCGGATTTAGGGCCCTGACAGGTTTAACGTGCGTCAGTCCAGGCTACACGGCAGGTCTTTGCACCTAAGGCTCAAACCCGCGACTCAAATAAAACCGACAGCCACGAGTCCGAAACCATGTGCACTGGTATATCGCAGCCATGATCATGGCTTCGGAGTAACGAGGACGATACCTGAGCGGGCAACACCCTCATCTAACTTCCACACCACGCCACGAGAGGAATATGAGCCTCGTCATATTTAACGTGCATCAATCCCAACTACACGGCAGATCTTTATTGGCATAAAGGTTTGATTCCATGAATCGACGATTACCTTCGGCCGCGAATCCGCGACAATGACTAATAGGCCCCGGTGGTCAAATGGCTGGTATGAAGCAACAAGATTAATTTAAAGTAGATAACAATTTGTTACAAATTTGGAAATTTATTTAAAAATAGAAATTAGTATTTACCTTATAAAATATATTAATGAAAAAAATACAGTTAGCCTTTTACTACTAATATATAAAACAATTAATTCTTTCCTGAAAAATAGAAAAAGTGAAAAGAAAGATATTGACATTTTAGTAACAACACAGAAATGATGAAAATTTTGAAAAAAGGTAGTTAAATTAATTTTTTTTACTGTGGGTTATTTGATATTTGTTATACTAGATATAATCCTTCTAAATTCTTCAATTGTTTTAAACTTAAGAGAAATTACAATTATACATAAAAAACACCGAATCAATGGAATCCAATTTCTTGTTAGAGATTGTCTTTATTTTAATATGCTTGAATTAGAAACTATAACTCGACCAAGCATTCATTCAAATATTCAAGAAACACACGATTGGAAAATATGCAAATGTCGTAGATCACTTAAAGCTGTCAAAGAATTTTCATCATCACGTAAGAAATACATTCGTGTACTCAAAAAGGTAAGCAAATATTTCTACATTTTTCTAATTAGCCCATGCGCCTGTGGAACAACTTTAAACTCATGTTTGCAGGCAGAATTTATTAAAGTTTTAGCGTTTAACATGATGACCACAATTTTAATAGGCAACAGGTAAAGTGGTTACGTATTACGAGAAAATTCTATTGATGAAAAACCAATAAAATAATTCTGTGAAACTGAAATTATCTTTATTTTTCTTTAACTTTATAACTTTAATTCAATAGTACTATTTAAAAGAAAGCTATAGATATAAATAGATATATATATATATAGAGAGAGAGAAGTGTATTGTTCTTACTGTACGTACAAATTTTAAGCGTCTAGTACTGTACTTTTTTAAATGTCCAGTGCTCAAATGAAAAAGAAACTAAAACTGAGTAAAATGCATTCAAATTTTAACATTGAATTATAAAATTTAATTTTGAAACTTACGAAATAAAATGCTACAGACTGATATAATTACCCTTTTCTTCATTCCGACAACTCTCTTTTTTCATTTGGTTTGCTTTAAAAGCCTAAAAATGTAATACAGTGTTTCTGTATTTCAAGTGTACCATCTTCTGCCATTGATGAACATACATGTCAAAACAATACTAAGTCAGATTTCTCTAATATAATAGTTGGTATTTGACGTTCATCATTGTAAATGTTAATGTTCAGATGTCAGGCTCACTCCGAAAATTGTAGAACCGAACCAATCGACTTCGGGCAAACTTTCGAGATTGCCATATTAATACATTCAACTTTTCAAACTTCCTACTAATTCATGCCAACATTTAAAAAAATTAATGTGGCTTATTAAGTAAAATAAACTGAAAAACACATTCACATCCCAAAATCCGTTTGCTTTGCATGTCCATTTAAAAGCTTATTTTAAGAAGAAAACGTTTTAAATAATGAATTAAGTCAAAAGGTTCCAAAAATTTACGTCGTAAAGTTTTGGAACTTCTAAAAGTCTGATATGCAACATCACGGCGAAAGAAGGCTCAAATTAACGCATCGAAGGAAAGAAAGCCAGTCACAAATTAAGGACTTTTTTGTCACAATTATAATATTTACATTGCAAGTCATTTCAGAGTGAAATGATACAAGCAGTTTTAATGCTTCTTAAAAAGTTCATCTAAAAGAACAATAAGAAAATGTCCAGGTATATTCAACTCTTAAAATCATTCAAATACAAAAAGTATTGTTTCATGAACCTGATTGAGTGACTGTTTTAACGTTGTCCTTAAAACCAATACGAGGGTTCTTGGTCAAGTAAAAGATAAATAATGAACTTTACTCAAGCAACGAGGATGATACACGAAACGGTACCTTCACTTTTAATCCTCCGCACCACAACAACGGAAATAATTTTACTCTCGAACCTTTCTCCACTACACGGTGGGTTTTTAATTGCATCAGGATTAGCGTAAAAGATTCTAGACGCTCCTCTGTCCTCGAGCAAACCACTATGACCACTGTTGTATTACGGCGATAGTCGCATTAGGAATCCAACGCAAGACTTTAAGGAAACAACGCCACTCATGATTTATTGACACTGACAACTCATCCACACAGCATGCATGAGACTACATGATTAAGAAAATCACAAAGTGTATTTTTATTATTACTTTAAAGCTATCCATGTTTATTAATTTTGAAATATTTCTTTAATTAATTTTATTTCATTTGTTAAAAAATTCAAAGTATGTACATTTTGTTAAATAAAACACTTATACATGTCAATCATCACGTAAGAAATACATTCGTTTACTCAAAAAGGTAAACAAATATTTCTACATTTTTCTATTTAGCCCATGCGACTGTGGAACAACTCTAAACTCATGTTTACACGCAGAATTTATTAAAGATTTAGCGTTTAATATGATGATCACAATTTTAATAGGCAACAGGTAAAGTGGTTACGTATTACGAGAAAATTCTACTGATGAAAAACCAAATTTGTTATGTTTTAAATATTGTTTTTTGAATGTAGTATATAATTCGTATGTAACAAAATATTTCATTTTAACAAGTGCGTATATTGCATTCTGCTTGGAACCTATTTTAACAAATCTCATAATTTTATAAGAATTTATTTTTTTAAGCACTATATTTTCAATAAAAATTTTTTAAAAATCCTTCTGAAATGTTGAATCAATAATACATTTGAAATATTATTAAAATAGAAATATTTAATTTATTGCATTTGAATGTTTTTAACGTTAGGTGGTTATTAATTCCCCTTTATTTAACCTACTTTTAAATTTATGTCTTAATTTCAAAAAAACATTTTACTAACATTTTTTTTTTTTGCAATAAGGTAGATTATTTACCATATTTAGTAATAAATAAAACGATTTTCGTAAAGCATCACCTACATACATTTAAAATTTCAATTGAGAATCAAAGCTTACCATATGTCCATAAATATTGCATATACCTAGAAAAATTATTACATACACCTCAAAACTAAAAAAGAAAATTTTGTGATTTATACAAAAAAAATTCCAGTCTTAAAGAAAGTATTTATTTAGTGTTCCCCAGTACAAATAATTTTCAATTTAATAAGATTTAACATAAAAAAAATTAAATTACATATTACTCAAGGTTATTAACAAAAACCGTTTTTCCGTTGCTTTTTCTTCTAAATATTATGCGTATTCTTCTAAATATTTCAATCTGAATCCATAAAATTCAAAGCATCATGAGACAGAAAATTTCCACAAACATATTTCATGAAACATGGAGACCTTTCACATGAGAATTTCTGAATTTTTCTTAACCATCAACGAAATTAGAATATAACTGATAACAGATTTGCACAATGCAATCATAGCAAGCGCAATCAGAAACAGCATCCTTTAATGACAGCAATACTAGAAATCTAAATTTTATAAATTTCTCCCACACATAAAAAGTATTAATTGTTCTGTAATTAATAAGGATAAAAATAAATTGCTCTAAGATTCTTGTGTTTACTAATTAAAACATTAAAATTAATTCCTTTATTGTAGCATACGTTAATATCAAACACCCAAGATCCATAAAATCATTTTTAATTTGAATAGGTGAAAATATGTTTATTCCTTTTGATGAATAATTGTCGCTTCACAGTGAAAGTGTTGCGACAATGAAATCATACAAATATCAAAGATATGTAGGCTTCTGCACTGTACAGATACGGGAATGTCTTTTTAAACTACAACTTTGAGTGAAAGATTTCATGCAGAATTCACAAACGTAAGGTTTTTCTTTAGTATGAATACGTAAATGACTTTTAAACGAACTATTGTCACTGCAAGCGTAATTGCAAACTTCACAAACATAAGGGTTTTCCTTAGTATGGATGCGCAAATGTACTTTTAAGTTGCCATTTTGAGTGAAAGATTTCTTGCAGAATTCACAAAAGTAAGGTTTTTCGTTTGTATGAAGAAGTAAGTGACGTTTTAAGTCACTCCTTTGAGAAAATGCTTTATTGCAACTTTCACAAACATACGGTCTTTCTTTGGTATGAATTCGTATATGAAGTTTCAGTGAACTACTTCGACGGAAAGCGCAATTGCACACTTCACAAACATAAGGCTTTTCTTTGGTATGAATACGGTAATGTTTATTCAAATTATCTTTCTTGGAAAAACCTCTTTGGCAAATGTCACAAACATAAGGTTTCTCTTTTTTGTGAACACGTAGATGAACATCTAATGCAGAGAAACGATGAAAAGATTTGTTGCAAACAGAACAAGAATAAGGCCTCTCCTTGGAATGAATGAGTGAATGTCTATTTAATTTAAACTTTTGTGGAAATGATTTGCCACAAATTTCGCAAGTATATGCTACCTTAAGTGGTTGAAAACACCGACGTTCTGTTAGAGTGTCCATCGAAGAAAACAAATTTTGGAATTTATTGCAAGTAAAAAGTTAATCTTTGTAATGAATTGCTAAACTCGTCTCTAACCGTTTCTTTGGAGCATATGCTTTTTGGAACAATTGATATTTAATAATTTTCTTGTCAATAATATAAGTAAATGATAAGTCATCAAGTCCTTCTTACCTACAATCATATCACTTGTCTCAGTGTTCAAATCTTTTTCACAGGGATGTTTGCATACGAATATATATAAGTGTTAAATACTGAGCTGCAATTAACGAAAAATTAACACTAATCATACGCATTCAGTGATAAAAGAAAAAATGTTGAAAATTATCCAACTGAAATGAAATGTAATTAATATATCACTTAATTGTCAATCGAGTATAACCCACACAACATTCATATAAAATGAATTTTAACATAAAATATATCGTTAATTTTTTTAAAAATATTTATGATCAATGTATGGCTTGGATGTAGCAACAACCTTTATTTAAAGTAAATATCCATGTTTTACCAATATGAGAATTGTACCTAAAAAATAAATTTTTTTTTAATTTATAAAATATAATAATGAAAAATGTTTACAATTGGAAAATTATTAATATAATAAGGAATTAAAACTTTCCTGAAGGATATATGTATAGAAACATAAGGCTATTTTAGTAACGGTATAAACATATAGGAAGGAAGTAATATCACTTGTTTTTCTTATATCTTTGTTCAATCATAGATATCCTAAAACCGCATTAGCCTTGTGGTTGTTTCCATGCTCGGCAGATTTTGCAGAGTCGTGGGTTTCAAATTTGATGCCTCTAAAGACCAACCGTGTAGCCTCTATTGATGCACTTACCATATGCTGAGTTTCAAATCTTTCCGTTGGCGTGGTGGGGAAGTACCACGTCACGTGTCGTTCTCGTCTCTTGATCGAGGTTCGTTGCAATTTTCTCTCGTGGAATTTAAAAAAAAAAAAAAAAACTTTTGTGTCTTTTTTAAGTTTAAGAATTTACCATTTATTGTAAATAACAACGGAAAGATTGATATTAAATTCCTGGATAGAGATTATTTTAATTTTAACTTACTAACAGGGTAATTCAATTCGACCAATCTTTTTACGGAAACTTTTGAAACAAATGATCTGAAAATTTTAAGATTACAGGAATCATTTATTGCTGCCAAAAATGATATTTTTGATTGGGTCATGTCAAATTTTTTTAGCTGAATGATTTCAGAAGTTTCGCTTCCTTTCTTAAAAAAATATTTTTTTCATTTTTCCTTAATAATGATTTATATAAAACAAAATGTTCAGACATTTAATGTTTATAATATGCAGAGAAACATGATAAACAATTCCACAAAATTTGTATCTAACCACAGAATGAAATTTTTAGATCATATACGTCTACATTCAATTGGTTAAGATGTTTTAAAATCATTTTTAGAATGAAAACATGTTTTACATATGTGTTTGTGTGGTATGGTACTCACTTTCCGCAATTACTGTTGCTTCATTAGATTTAAGACCCATGTATTGACGAAGTATGACAGAATAGTCCCACTGTAGCTAATGCATCTCATAAGAGGCAACGAAAATGGGTTCCCATTATCTGGGAGAATAGCCGATCACCCTGCCCTTAGAGATTATTTCAGGGGACCTCAAGGACTTACCTTCTGTTGGTAAGTACGGGCATCATTGCCCCGAGCAACCCAAGTGATCTTTTGCTCTCCCTTGGGGTTCACTATCTTTGGCAAACACGGGTGACGCCTCCCCGAATTACTCCAGCGATCCTTCTGTATTTTCGGCCCTCCTTCTTGTCAAACAATCTTTGTCTTTTTTTTCCTTATTTTTCCCACTTTATACCACACTTAACACTTGTTTGTCTCAGCATTGCCACAACTGTCTTTTGCGCCAATAACTTTTACTTTGATTCATTCATGCACTAGATTTAATTTTCATGGTATCAATTGATTGAATGTTTGTTGACTTCGCCCTTAGAATTAGAGAGAAGGCAATTGAGCACGGTCAATTACTCAGGACGATACCAGATGCATATCCCATACTTCGCCAACTGAAGATCTTGGCGAATCAAAAAGCGTAACTTATAGCATCACGCTAAATATCGATTGTTTAGAGAAATAAATGCTCCAATCCGAATGTCGAAAAAAAAAGCTGATCTCTATCGCGTCACCATGACAACTAGACAACTGCAGCCGAAATTAGTGAAACAAGTTTTTATGCATAAGGTATTCAAAATGAAAGTGATGCTAGATTTCGTTTAGGGTGATGCTAGATTTCTTTATTTCACAATAATAATTAGCATAAAACTGTGTCTCATTTAACCTCAGAGTGCCTCCAATATTCTTCATTCCAGATTCTTAAAGGAATTGATTTCATCGCTCCCCGTAAGCATTGGTGGGAAAACAACATCATGGAAATCATTTGATCTAATATTATTTCAAATGTAAAAAATTTCCCAGAAGTTTAAAAGACGATTATACTTGATATATAATTTCCCTTTTTCTACTTCTTATAGTCTGCATGCATGATTTCTGTTTTTTTATATACACATTATACATATGCACTTATAATTTATTACAATAGTAATCGATTCCTGAAAGGGTATGTTTTGCGTATTAAAGGGATCTAATTCCTTAGAACTTGGAAAAATACTCTTGCATTCTTGTAAAAATAAAGTAGAGGCATCCTTATTTTGATTATTGTTGAAGAAAAAATATTACTGTTCAATGGGTTTGAAGAAAAATGTTTTTTAAATTTTTATTTCTTGATTATTGATTCGTTGTTTATTAATTTCGCCCTTAGAAGCAACGAGGTCGCTATTTACGACGAACCTTCGTCTAGTGACGAGGAGGATATTTAACCTGACCACGCCCTCTTCAGATTCTCACACAGCGGTAAGGGGTGAGCCAGAAGCCTTCACAGATTTAATATGCATCAGCACTTCAATGCGGCAACTAATTAATGACATCAGGATTTGTCCCCAAGGCTCGGCAGAAACGGCGCCAGCACACGTTTTCGTGACGATGACCCCTATCGCGACTGCAGCAAGCAACGAGACAGGGTCCAGGTAACCTAGTGGTCGTGGTCACGGACACGCTTCCCTTGCTTTTCATCGAAATGGGGACTTGAACATTGATACCACTTAAGAATCGTCTTATAGCCGGAACCTGATGCAAGTTAAATCTGTCAAGGCTCAAAGTCATCCCATTGGCATGGTTTGGAAATTAAGAGGGGGGATAGTAGCACTTGTGTCATCCTCGTCACTTGACCGAGGTTCAAAATTAAGAGGTCTGTCGAAAATAGTCCTTGAGTTACTTCCAGTTACTTGAAACAGATTAGAATCTTTTACAATAATTTAGGGCCAAATATTAATGATGCTTGCACTTATTTTTGTTCATTGATTTTGTTTTTGTACCCGATAAGTTTTGGTAACAGTTAATTGTAATAAGAAAACAGTATTTAAAAATCTTTAGTTCGTCAGTATGCTTAAAAAAAAGTGTCAACTATTCTATGAGGGTGTTGAGATGATGTCCATAGATTTTCTATTATAGTATATAATATAGTTTATATTATATATTCTATAGCCCCATTCTATTATAGTTTGGAGTTTGAAATAAAATTTTAGTTTTGTAAATCATCCGTCGTAAGTATTTTTTTGAACTGAACATTATATTCCTTCTCAGGCTACTTGCGTTAAATTCTACTGATCAATTTCACTAAATCAAAAAATGTTATCCAAAGGTGCATTATATTTACAGTGTTACAAGTTGAAATCGACCCTTAATATTTTTTCTCTTGCCTTAACGTAACGTCAAACGCATGATTTTATATAACAAGTTGTTAACAACACGATTTCTGGATACCAAATTTTAGGAACAAAAATTTAAAGAAATTTTTATTCATTTTTGCAAGAGGCAATTAGTAAAATTTCCTGAGAATACACTTCATTTTCCCCACAATGATGCCAGTTTTAAAATTTTTCCATCACACAATTATTGCCTTTGAAGCCATCATAGTAACTGTAACTGTAGAGCATGTAATAAGATTTTCCTTATCCTCTTCGTACCTTAAGAAATTGTACAATTTTATTAACATTTATCCTTTAAGAGTTGATTTAATTACTTAATAACGGATAAATTTTGACAGGAGCCATTAAAATTAAGTTATAGTAGACGATTTGAGTTTCTGTCTTTAAAATTCCCCAATGACTATATTTCACTTCTTAACTAAAAACCAGTATTTCGTTATTCAACTCGGAGACCTTTTCCTCCACACCCTATTATGCGGATGGTAAACATCTGCTGAGAAAGCATTTTATTTTCCTTCTAAAACTATTCACGAGACAGATACTAAGATACGTGTATTTTAACCACGATTCTCTCCAAACGCTTCTATACACCTACGAAGATTCTCCTTCTTTTCCTGCATTGTTCCTAAAACAATCAGTGTTTATTATTCTTTCCCACAATCACATGTTCTTTCCACCCTTTCGACATTAATGGGGGGCGAACTAAGCACATCTTTCGTTCGTCTTTATGCAGCAATTACAACACACCAAGCACTTATTCATCCATCAAGGACTTCCCTCGCAACAAACACATTCACACTTTTACCCGAGTCACAAATCATCAGACATACTTGGATTGATGTGTTAAGACCAAGAAACTATCCTAAAGCTTCTATATATGTAACGTAGATCCCCCCTTCTTTTCTTGCATTTCCCATAAACAGTCTTTTGTTCCTTCTCACGTCTTGGAAATGCATTCTCCTGATTGTTTTCGATGCTTAGACTCGGATGGAAGAAGGTAACAATATTCCTGAAAGAAATCCACATTAATTCAGGGTATCCAGGCACAAAATAACATTCGGTCAGGATGATTCTCTCAAAAAGCAGCTATTTCATTTTAGGAAATAAAAGGCATTAAATTTCTGCACTCCTATCCAATATATAAAACCAAAATTCTATGAAAGAACCCGTTCGAGAATTTCAAAAAACCCTAAAGAAAAAATTTAGATAAGAAAAAAAATTACGTTAACAGCGTAGTAACCGAAAGGATTGCTACATCTACAGCTTTCATACAGATTATAAAAGTAAGGATGTTCAAATTTGGCTAAATTTCTCCTAAATACGTTCATCGACAAGGATGCAACGCTAAACAACAATACAATCGAGATTCCTTTCCCCATTAGTTTTTCATCTCAAAGTTGTTTCCTGTTTCTGTCTGCTTCGTTCTTGTGAGATGTATTAGAATATTTCATTTTGAATCTTGACAGGTTTTGCTCTAAAAAAGAATTTGGTATATGAGCTCCGGAATCTATGTTAAAAGATTCAACACAACAAAAGCGCTCAAAATTAAATTTCCGTAAATATTTTACACTTATCTTCCGAGGAAAACGTTTTGAATTGTGGCTTTCCATCCCGTTCTTCTTTTCTAACTTTGTCCCTCAGCTTGAATTCAGTCTTCTTCCCTGACTTCTCTCCTGAACTTTCTTACTCCATAAAAAGTAATTGTTAAGGAAACTAAATTCAATGAAAGGGGACACTTTTTAAAGTTAAAAAATTACTTTTAGGTATCTTACCTTAGATGTGATCTTTACAAATTTATTTTGAACCGGCTCGCACTTGTTAAAATGTTTCATCTTCTCGAACTCCTTCACATTCTTGGGCAGATGGAAAGATTGTAACAACAAACCAGCGTGCCTGAGACACGACAGAACACGCGGTTGGCAACGGAAGTGCGTGCTGTTGTCCGGTGTGAATGAGCACTTGGGACGAGTCAGGCATGAATGCTTATAGACCATGTATGGTGAACAGGTAATGTCTCGTCAAATGGTTGTGCGCTCAAATTGTACGATCAGTGAAGAAAGACAGAATGGGGAAGATGAAGGTTAAAGTGAATCTCCCTCCACATCCGCGAGTAAAACAATACCACTAGAGTAGAGGGGATGCTACAAGTGTTTGGGGATTGACGCGTATAACAGTGTCAGAAATATCTTTGCTTCAGTTCCTTGCTTCTCAGTCCATTGAGCTTTACCACAGTAGTTTCTTCAAGCTGAATGTATTCTACTACAAATGTCTCAATATCAATTGTGACTGTGTTCAAAAGTACTCGTAGAAATGAGTTAATGAGAAAGTAGTACGATTCTTTTTAATTATTCATAGATTCTGTCTGTCTGTCTGTATGTATGTATGCATATATATAAAGAGTGATTATAATTAAAGTTTCATAACGCTGTAAAAATAGAACGATTGATCAGAATGACGTCAAATTTGAACAGAATATTAGTGAAGAAAGGAGAAAACGCAAAGCATAAGAAAAATAATAATTCAAAACTTTTGCAAAAGATGGCGGGTTAAGCATCATAACTTAAAATGATTCGATTACAAATGACTAATGAATCGTACAACAAGGTGTAAGTTACACGTTAAACAATCTGTACTGTTCAGTGTAGATGACTGCACAGGTGTGATATTGTTGATCACGTAAGCCCATTCAACACGGAAAGGTCATATCACATCGGATGGAAAATATCGGTTTTTAATTGTCCTGAGTCCAAACACCGCATATAAAGCATAAATCAATTCGATTTTTAATTGTTTTGAGGCTAAAAACCGCATAAAAAACATCCATCAAATAGGTTCTTAAATTTCGCGTGACTGGCGCAAAAATGTTCAATATACCTTCCACCTTTGTGTGCAACAAGATGAAATCGAGAAACTGCATGTTCCACAACTGATCGAAGTGTCTCCGGGGTCACGTTCAGAATGTGTTGCTTAATGCGTGCCTTCAGTTCAGCTAAGTTCAGTTCAGCTAAGTTCATTCAGTTCAGTTCAGCTAAGTGTGCAATCGGAGCAATGAAGACAGCATCTTTCAGATAACCCCACAGCCAGAAGTCATACGGATTAAGATCAGGCGATCGGGGCGGCAAGGCTGTAGGGAAATGACGGGTGATAATTCTAGCATTTCCGAAATGCGATTTCAGCTTCTGCCCGGCGTTTTCTCTTATGTGCGGAGGAGCGCCATCTTGCATGAAAAATGATCCCATCCACACATCCACGCTGCTAAAGATCTAGAATGACGTGAATGCGCAAATACACTCATAGCGCTGACCAGTGACGACAGCGGTAACAGAACCGAAAGCACTCGTCTCCTCAAAAAAATAGGGCCCTATGATTAATGATGCCGTAAACCCACACCACACAGTAACTTTTGCAGGATGAAGTGGTACTGGTTGAGTTGCGAGTGGATTGTCTGTTACCCATATTCGACCATTCTGGGCATTGACATGTACTGTCAGATGGAAATGAGCTTCGTCTGTCCACATAATTTTCCACGGCCATTCATTGTCTACTTCCATGCAAGCAAGAAATTTTGAAACAAATGTCTCTCTTGCTCGCAGGTCAGAAGGAAATAACTCCCGTATATGGCTAATTTTGTAGGGATAGCAATAAAGGATATTTCGTAGAATTTTATACACCGTGCTCACAGCTCTGTCCAATGTTCGGTCAATTCCCAATCACTGCACGGTTGCACACCATCGTTCGATTCCTCCTGCACTGTTGTTGCCATTTCTTGAACGACCGTCGAATCAATTTTTTTCCTCCCTCAAACAGATTTCGCATCAAACGAACCTGTCCTTTCAAATCTCTCAATCATTTTCTCCAAACCATTAGCAGTCATCGATCCAACGCCTTTTTTATAACCCTTCAAAGTCCGGAACTTCTGCAGAGCTACTGATGGACTGTCATTGTTTATGTAAAAAAGCTTTGCATGCCGAGCGCGGTCCTTCGGTGAGACAGTCAAAACGAACTTCTCAGACGCAAAACGAGGAAAAGCTCTGTAACCGGCGTGTTCATAACAACTGAAATGAGTCGTTCGCATGAAAAATAATTTTTATTTATATATTCTGATGCTTTCAGTGCCATATGTTGCTAAAATTTGGAGCTATTATTTTTTCTTATGTCATATGTTTTCCCCTTTCTACAATAATATTTTGTTCAAATTTGA
>BMAW01014419.1:0-58526 GCA_019974015.1 Nephila pilipes
TAAATCAGATATAAGATTTTAATTCATATATTTAATTTCAAAGAATGCTAGTGAAATCTTAACATCAATTCACATACTGAGTTTCAAAAACGATCGACCTAAAAAATTGTGGAAAACATACACCACATGGCCAAAGAAGTCCCTTGTCTTAATATATGTTTAAATCAATTTTGGCTTGAACTATTGCATGCATTTCATGCGCTTAGTTTCAATATTTTTCTGTAAGGCTTCATCTTGAATTGTCATCAATATTTGCAGCAGTGTTTCACGGATACATTGAATTATTGTGAAAGAAACGAACCACTCTGTAATAACTATTCCAGTATATTCCAAAGATATTCAACATTAAAGAGCCATGTTTTGTGATGGACAATTCTTATGGAAAAAGGAGTTCCAATATTCCGCGAACCATTTCTGAATAATTTGTGCTCATCGTATATTGACATTTCCGCTCTAGAATATACCAGTCCCAGTGGAGAAGGTAAAATAGTTTAAAGAGATAACCTAGTCATTAAGCGCATTTAAGTAATTCAGTGGCTCGTTTTATTATCCCATAATTTTCCTGAACTCAGATCAGACCTTTTGAAGAAATCTCAGATTACAATACTATCTCTATATGCCTTAACAGTGAGCACTATTCATTACTTCACGAAGTTCCCTGCTTAACCTCGTAGTATAAAAGTTAGAAGAGGGAGTACCAGTTCCGTTTTCATCCTTGTCATTTGACTGAGATTCAAAATTACTAGATCCGTCGCAAGTATCCCTCGTGATGGTTATTGTGCAACTTTAATAAGATGAAACTAAACCCTCCTTAACCAAATACATCAATTGTTCAGGATTTACTAAAACTGGAATCTTAAGTCCAAATGACATTTCTCCAATTTTCGACAATCCTTATGCTCTATAGCAAATTTTCGGTCAATCAATCAAATTTTTTAAGATCAAATGTTGAAACAAGCGGTTTACTTGTTTCAGTGAAACAGACTATTGTCTAATTTAGTTACTATAAGTTCTCTTCGGATTGTATGTGGTGAAATTCCCCTATGTTCATTGTTCAACATTTTTGCGAGCTTCACAACTGATTTTTTTAATTTTTTCTTCCCAAATAGAGAAATAGATCGTTAGTGCCTAGAAGTTAAGATTTTATCGACTACTTTTATTCCAAGATGTTGATTGGGCTTACCACTGACCTTACAAGTTTTAATAATGAGCTGGAAGCTTGTCGAAAACATTGCAGTAATTTCAAGGATTTCTTTAGTTAATTTATTTGACTGCAGCAGAACAATAATTTTATCTTTTTTAAGCGAGAAAATATTTGTTCTAGAACTGTGGAACAACTTCGAACATACCTGTTATAGAAATGATCAATTGTGCAGCGCTTCATTACTATTTAGAGGATAAACATTTAAATCATTGGACTATCGGGCTTATTAGGGGCTATTATGTATTTGTATATTTATTTCATTTGGCAAGGTTTATTTTTGTTCAGGTAGTGAATATGGCGAAATGTTATTACGTTTTTCCAAGTGTCTATTACGCTCCTATCCATAATTTGAAATCACGAATATGTATTATTATTTACAACATTTAATTTAAAATAATCTTTTGTTAATTGTTTGTTCTTTAGTTAGTTGCCAGATGAACATATTAAATATTGTATTTAATTTTACAAATAGTGTGATATCCAGATTTCCTTACTTTCACATATTTTAACCATCACTTCTCATTGAATTTCAACATGCTTGAAACTCAATGCGATTACTTATCGAGTTTTCGAATTTAGCAAGGGAGGCAAAATAAATTCTAACCCAACATGATTATTTGATTTTTAGAATAACCAATACTCAATTTATTTAATATGCATATAGTTTTGGTTTAAGTTTAGTTTTTATTAACGTCGCACTTGGCGATTGTCGACGGGCCTCAAAATTTTGAGCCTCGGTCAAGTGACGAGGACGACATCTGAGCTGGCCCTCCCTCTCCTAACTTTCACACCATGCCAATGGGAGACCTTTGGGACCCGACAGATTTTACGTGCATCAGCCCCTGCTACACGGTGGGTCTTTAGAGGCCCAGGATTGAACCCGCGACTGAACGAAAACCGCCGGTCACGAATCCGAAACCATGATCACTAGGCAACCGCCGCCACAATACGTGTATTGAGCCAACCCTGATACGTCCACTCCTAAAGTTAACAATATAAAATTGTGCTTATCTTACGACTAACCAACTGAGTCCTAGTAAATATTAAACTTGTACGCTGCATCTCATCACATGTCCGTTCAAAGAAATAAACTCCTACCAAAGTCGAATTACATTAGCTCTTTCTTCTTATCAACGTACGAACACGCCTAGCTTCTATATTTTAACCTAACAATCACATCACTCTATTACAGCTCTCATTATTAAACTTTCCGCAGTTCAATATTATTCCCAACACTTCAATATTTCAATCCCAATTTACATAAGTCTCGATTCATTTACAAGATGTGATTACAAATAACGTCATATGACAGCGCCCTACAGATTAGTTAAAGGGGAATGCGTGGTAGAGCTCCGTTATAACTGTAGAGAGGCTACAATAATTTCCTGACAAAAAATAGTTTTTGATGGAAAAAAAGAATAATTGTTGGGTACACTTATGTTATTATTTTAAAAGAACCTTAAGAAACATATGGGGAAAAGATATAAATGTGGACTAATAAATTATTAGATTTTGGATTATTTATTTCTATGATAGAAAGCACCTTTCAAATTTTCTAATTATACCAAAGAGAAATCTAATCAAATTATCACTGTTTCATAAGAAATTCTACAAAGCTTATTCTCTATCTGTTACTAAAATGCTTTTTTCCTATTATGTACCGCCTTTGAAATCAATTGTAATTGCCTGAAAAATCTCCTTTAGTTAAAAGGTAGGACCTAATAGTGAAAAAACTTTAAATCAACACACTTTTTCGACCTAAATGGTATACCATTTTTTATACATTTAATTTTAATCTAAATGTACGAAATTGGAAAATCTATATGTGTAAAAAATATTTAACGCTTAATATAAAAACAAACTAAATCCTTAAAAAGATTGATTGAAATAAAAATTGTCTAATTAAAAATATTATTGTTATTATTTAATGAAGTCAATATATAAAATTATTATTAGAGTATCTTTCCAACTGAAAATAAATTATGAATATAAGATCCAGATAATGCTAGAGAAAAACTTAAATATCGCTCAATTTCAAGAATTCTACTATCAGATTTTCTCTGCAGTGTATTGAGAAAAAATAGTATTTTACAAAAAGAACTGTTCTGTGTAAACATTAAAATCGAAGTCATCAAGAGGATTTGGAGATCGTTTGTTTAAGTACTTTGCAAACTAATGTGGGATTTTAAGGACTTCTCAATAAGCTAAACTAAAATGCCAAACTTTTAAATAAAATTTAAAAAAATCATTGCAGTCTAACCAAAAGTAAATAATGCTTCAAAGAATTTTTAACATTTTAGTTATAGTTTCTACTTTCTACTTTAACTATTTTCGTTGAATGGAGGAAACAAACGAATAGAACAAAATTATTTCAATCAGTAGTAATAAAACTAATTCAGAAGTTAAAAATTTTGGTAAAAAATACTGAACAAGGAGAGCTAATTCGAAACTATTTAAGTAAAAGTCAACAAGATAAATTTTTGGTCATTTTATTTGCGCATTCGTGGTACAAATAGTAAGTACTAGCTAAAACTGCTTATAAAAACAGGAGACAGATTAGAAGACTCTAACTAAACATAAGCATTTCCAAATATTTCCTAAGCCAAATACATTATTAAAATGGTTTGGATTTGAAATTTACTTACATGGAGCTTTTATTGTAAGTGAAAAAAAGAAGTCGTAAAATACATATTCTATTATCAGGCACCTTAACAAAATCACAAATATATGGTCAATACCAAGTTAACTTTTATGGTCAATACCAGTTATGGTCAATACCAATTTAACACAAAATTCAGTGTGTGAAACTTCTTGTCAGAGAGTAAATAAAAGGAAACGGACACTAAAAAGGGATAAGAGAATTGGGCCATTTGGTTTTGTATTCATTTATAATTTTCTTCTATTTATTTTTATTTGTGGATATGATCATATTTCGAAAATTCGAGCGAGGTTATTTAAAAAAAAATTCACGATTGTATTGTACAGTACAATATCCTTATTTAAACGTTTTAATGTAAAATATTAAATATACTTATAATCAAAAGCACAACCTAGTATATACCTACTTTTTTGTAAATAAGAGAATCATTTTTTTGCGTACTCAAAAAAACATATATAAACTATGTACTACCGCATAATTTTAATTGTTATAAAGAATGCCTGTTTTATTTGGTGAAATAATTATTTGTGCATTGATATGAAGCTTCATTTATTTAAATTTATTCAGAAATGTATCCTATCAAATAACTTATTTTCAGGTTACCGAAAATTTGATACTTCTATTTTCTGATTATTATTGTCTGAAATATAAATTATTATATCATTATATATTATGTTACATAATATAATATCTCATATAATACTATCATTTTACTGTTGTATATTTTTCAAGCTTCAAAATTCGTTTCTTTCCCTGTCTCCTCAAGAAATACGACCTATTGAAATCTTTCGAGGTAAGCCATAAATGAAAGGATAAGATTACAAATGATGTTGAGACAACATAGTTTTTCATCAGAAACCAAATGATGCGTCCCTTTATTTTGTCACTAAATGCTATATAAACATTTTATTTTACCTCGAAAATTATATAATGTTCTTATATAATTTGTACTGAATTCAGATTAAATTAACATTGAATGCATAAAAATTGTAATAGAAATAACTAATTTTGAGTGTATGTGTATGTGTGAATTATTGATATATGTAAGTCGAGTGTGTATGTAAGCAATTTATTTATTTAATGATAAATCAACACTTTTTTATCCATCAACAATGTTTCCCATTTGTTATACGTTCCATTTCTGCAATATTTATTTACTCTAAGAAGTTATTCATAACAAATATCTGTATTTTATTGTTTTTTGATTGAACGTGGAATTAATCGTACACTATATTTGAATAATGTATCTGAAATATGTATTAGAAATTAGTCTTTATTTATATATAATTCTAAGAAACAGAAATTGCACAATCCATATGATTTTGCGATAATCGTATTTTTTGACAGATGATTAAAGTTTCATTTCAAATTAGTTAGTCTGATTTCTTCTAATAATTTAATTCCATTTACATATTCATTGCAATCACGCGCCTTAAAATAAATAAGTAGGATTGTGAAACAAAGGCACATTAAAAGTTAAGAAGATTTGTACATATGCTGGATTAATATATTTTCCAAATTTAATTTATTGAAAGGATATACATTAGATTCCATGGAAGTAATTTTATGCTTTCTATTTACCAACATCATTCGAGGTAGGTCATTGACAGTAAAATGCTTCCTTTATCAAATGAACCTTGATAAATTTCTCCGTTCCAGACTTTTGAGGATAGTAAATTTCAGGAAAACTATTTGAAATTCAAAATCTGGGCGTATTTGATGAAATAAAAGTGTTTTTGTATGTATTGACAGTATATTTATGAAAACTATGATTTTGAACAGAGTATGCCTGATTATATAAATATATATCTACAATTGAATGTGCAACGAAAAAGCAAGAAAGTTATAATGATGATTTGAACAAATTTTACTAATTCCAATTAATGGTTACTCTGCCCAATTACACCATTTGCTGCTTGAACTTCGTTAATATTTTGTAATTAAAAATTCTACATTGTAACCTATATACTCATAATAATGAAGGGCAATTTATAATTCAAAACTATTTTTTAATTGATGTATCTCAAATCTTAAACGGAATTGGTACGATCCGTCTTATTGACCTTCTATTTTAATTACAAAAAAAAATTCAACAGAAGTTATATGTACTAGAAAATATAAGGATATTTTATTATAATAAATAAAGTTTAACTGATAAATACGCCTATATTTTTGTGTTGTTGTTTTTGCCGTATTCTTACAGGTCGTCATACTGTACCAAATAAGCCGATTAGGTGTTTCTAAAACTGTAAATAAGTGTTCTATTTGCTCTTCAAATATTTATAAGAGTGCACATAAGTTAGTGTCATTATCGTTATTCAAGTATTCCACAAAAATAAAAAAAATTTATTGATATCTCCAATTTCCTTCAAGGCCGTAAAAAGTTAAGGTGTTCAGATTATGGATTTCCTATTCTTAGATGAAAAAATCTGACTCCTCATCATAGCTGTTGAGTTTAGTTGAACATATTTAAATTTGGAAAATTAAAATGATGAGAAAACATGTATTTACTAATAACATCTTAGCTTTGCTAGTTGTTCAGAAAGCAAAAGAGATACTTCAATTGTGTTTATAGTTAAAGCGAGATCGCAGAGGCTACCGAGATCTCTCGTCACAGTTAGGCTTAAAGGTCTATCATATTTCTATATTTTTGCAAGGCAAATAACTCATTTTTTACACCGATGTCAAAAGAAGGAGAGAATCTGTTTGCGGAGTGCTCTCCTGCAGAACGAGTGGCCAGGTCATATCTAATATTAAGATTTGTCTCCATTCAAGGTGAGAAAACGATAAAATTAACATTTAAGTGTTTTAATTGAATCCTTCTCTCACACAACGCTTTATTAACTTTAAGTAATTATTTAATCTGTGAAGCATTTTTTCTTTTGCAGATTCCTGTATGTCTTGAAACATAAGTCAAAATCATCAATGATGTATAAGTACTTGAGATAAAGATGGAAAATACTGAAGGAATATTAATTTCATAAATAAAATGTAAGGAAACATCTTTAGCGTAGGACACCAATCGAGTTTGATCGTTATGCATGGAAAATAATTAAAATTGAAATAAATGAGTAAAGTTGTTATGCTTTACTTTTTAGTTTGTTTTATAGGGTTATGTAATAATGCTCCATGGTGTTAGTTGTATACAATTGTAACTATGCCTAAAAATGAAATAAAAGAAATTCACCTGAATTACTAAAAAAGCCTGAATCGATTGACAAAAGAAACATTTTTAAAAAAAATGTTGTTTGAGTAATACACGTTTCTATACGATTGAGGACATTTCTGTGAAAAAGCTTCTACCGTATTTTATACTGGTAGATTTCTTAGTAAAATATTGAAAATTTTGTGAGCCCTCTGAACATTTTTTATTAATGTCTTTTTATGTATAATAAGGTTAAGTGAAATTTTTAAAACCCTGTAAATGACTAATGTCTTTGTACAAACAGTGTTTACTAATAATCTTAAAAATGCATTAGTTAGAATGTGCACTTTACTCAAATGGAAACATAGCTGCTGCTCCTCGGAGGAAATGCATACAGTCATTCTGATTTGATGCAATAAAAGCAAAATTTTATTTATGATCTAAATTCGTGAGATATAAGTTTTCATTTCATAGAATATTTCAAATCATTTCCATCATAAAGAAAATTCACAAAAATGGTAACATTATTACAAGAAATAATGCATGCTATACTTTCAGAATGAAATCTTTATTGACTGAGAATCAGGTGTTCAAGACCGCTTTCAACAGGAAAAAAAATAAAAAATAACACAATTTTTTAGACCTTAAGTTACTGGCTTAGAAAGTAATAAGTAAGCACTCTGCTCAAGGGTTCATTTGCAGAATTGTAAATGTTTTAGACGAAGAGTATTCATTGCTTACTGTAGTTGTAGATTAATTTTTGGATTCGTTTTTATATCATCTTGCTTATATATTTTAGATATTTATCCAAGCTCTAATTTTACAAGAAATTTATATTATAATGCCTATTTACTAGTCGATATATTCCAATGTTTTTGAAAGGAATTTTCCTACTGTGTAGAAAAGATGAAGTAAAATTTCTTTATAATTAAGTGCACTCCAAAGCCATTTCAGCTCAGAAATAAGACCGCTTACCAAAAGGTTCGAAGAGCCAATTCTCGAAAAGTTTTTAAACATAGAATATACGTGAATCACCTATAAAAAGATTAAGAAAAAAATAGTTACAGAAAATATTTTGAAATTTATTTTCCTTTCTAACTTTTTTAACTTAAGATAAGGATTTAAAATAATTTGCTGAAACTCTAAAAACTGAAACTAATATTGAAAAACAAAGATATTAAATTAAATATCATATTTATTTTTGTGAGTTATTACACAGTGCTCCATCGCGATTTTCACTTCAACTAATTCTTTGGGTATCTTTCTGACTGTGTCTGAATTGAAAAATTATTTAAATGAATGAAACGTGACTTATATATTATAATGTGTATTGCAAGTATTTGATGAGATGTATAAGAAGCAAAAAATTTAGTGTTGATGTTTGTTGTCTGTAATGTAGTGCGGAATAAGGTTTATGAAATGAAGTTGACAAGTGCAACAAGAGTAGAAGACCTACGGAGAATAAAGAGCCTTTGAATCGAATCTAACAACCATTCAGTTTCAAAATTAGTTTGTTGTAAGTATAATTAGATATTTTCAGTAAAAGGTTTTCAAACCATTTATTTATTTGATTTCATCAACGTCGCACTAGAAGAGACATGAGGGCTACTGGAGACGGACTTCGTAATTTTGAACTTCGGTCAAGTGGCGAGGACGGCACTTGAACTGGCCCCTCCCTCTCCTAACTTCCTCATCACGCCAATAGGAGGACGCATAGCGTCGACAGATTTTACATGTATCAGCCCCTGCTTCACGGTGGGTCTTCTGTGGCTTCAGGGCCCGAGTCCCCGATTCGACGAAAACAATGCCAATAGCTCGTCTGTGACTATAACCACCAGGCTACCGCTACTTCTAAACCTTTTATTTCGGATTTAAGAAGAAACAAAATTACCCGGTATTGTCCAAAATCTCTCAAGTATAAACTACACCAATGTTTTCTTACTTCTCATATTCTTTTTTTTTTTAAAAAAAAAAAAAGGTTACAAATAAACAGGTATCACAAAATACACCTTTCTTAGTCACTGTTTTATTTTCCGATATCCGATGACTCTTGTTTCTATTTTCTACCCAAAAACAATCAAAAGGATTTATTTTTCAAGCGCTCAAATCTCTCTTGAGCCTTTAATAAGAGTAGGAAAGCCACTGAATTATTAAAAGATGAACTTGTAGGGATTTGCTTCCAAACGGACGCAAGACATTTCTGTAGTGTTCTACATTCCAATGTGAATCATCTTTTAAAGAATGTTGCAAGACAATTAATGTATAAAAGGGTAGAAAAATAGTCTTAGATGCATTGTTATAATTACCTACTTTCATTTTTTATATCTTCTGAATTCATAAAAAACTTACAATTTTACCGGAAAAAGGAACAACACTAGTAACACTTTTAGAAAATTAACTTTTAATATTTTAAAATAAAATTACCATATTATTAAGTCCTACATATTAATTAGATTATTCAAAGCTCTAAGTTAGAAGCATTCTGAAGACAGTTTGTGTATTCTAGTGGTACTTCATAAAGTTGATTAATTTGTCATTTTTCTTAGTACTAATAATGCATTTATATTGAAATTTTAAATATAATTACATCGTGAATAGTTCCTTTTATAGGAATATAATGAAATATTCCAAAAAATAGGAATATAACAAAAAATTAAATAAATTTTATTCTCATTATTCATAGTTCGCGCTAGACTTTTATGGGTCTGAGTAAATTATATTAATACGATTTACTTTAAATTATTTAGCAAAAGAACTTTACATTGATTCACATGAAGGTATAAAAAGCAATAATAAACCAAAGACTTAATTTTTACGGCTTGAACCACAATCCAATCAGATATATTTATTAAGACCTGCATATCTAATTAAACTAGTATTTTCAAATAGCTTTAATGTTATGGTATATATTACTGTGATGCGTAATTGCCTAAATCATGTCTTTTAAATTTTGAAAACCATGGAAAGCTATTTTGACATTCCTGCATATTTCTCAAAGGAACAATCGCTCCACTATTTTTAGAAAAAAATTTAGTTTCAAGCGAATCATGTCCCTTTTTAATAATGTGAAGCACGTTCTAAAACTTTATTTTGAAAGCAACTATTTTGTTAACTCTGCAGTGATTTGGTAAGATGAAATGTTACATTCATTTTCGTAATATCGTGTTTCGTTTCTTCAATTGGTTTAAATTCAATTTTAAGAACATGACTACAGTACTAATAAATGGATTTTCAGAAAATTGGGAAATACTTTTATCCTGATACTTAGATAGCTTCTGAATATTTAATTTTCTACGTAACAGATAAGTTGCCAAAATTTAGAAAAGAAACAATGTATGAGCATATTAGAATATTTCTAAATTATAGCTTTGAATCAGAACATCTGATGAATAATATATTTTGTAAGAAAAACATCATCAGTTTACATTAATCATCAATAAGGCATCATCAGTAAGACAGTTTCATCTAAGTCCCTATATTTGTTTAGAACTTTGGATGAGTTGAACTTTTTAAAGTAATACTAATTCTTTTAAATGATGTTCGTTCTTATATTTATCATAATATATAATATAAGAAATCCGAAACTCTAATATACCATAGTTAAAATTATATTTCTTTACAAAAGATTTCAAGTTATGTATTACAATATATCACAAATTTAACGCATCTATTCATGAAGTGTAATAACTATTAATAATAACTGCTTATTTTGTGTGCATTATTTTATAAAAAAAAAGTTCTTCACAATTCATTTACGCAGCCTTAAATACTATATCAGACTTTTTCTTAACTTTAAGATGAGTTCTATATTTAATTTGAAGCTTTTTGTGAGATTATCTGAACGTATATAAAAGGGATTATAGTTATAATAATGCTCTGAAATAACTCCAAATATGGGAGAGGTGATGTAAATTACATTTGTTTTAATAACAAATTCTTAAAATATTTTATTGAAATTATATGCATTCAAGAGCCCAGGAATTGCTTTATAAAAATTAATAGAGAGGCTAGATTGATTTATTGATAGTTTATTGACTTCTTTAAAGCAACAGTAGGGCTAATTTGTCATAACCGAAAAGATTTAGAATTGTAAGTATTAAGTCAGTCTCCTTGAAAGTAACTACCACCACAATAACATGAGGAGAACTGGAAAATAGCTTTTAGCAAAATCATTTAAATTCACATAAGTTACTTACATTATGTACAGTATTACAGTGTATAAGATAAGCAATACTAGGTAGATGCAAAATAATTCAAAAAACGTTATTAAAATATATAGATACTTTACAGATATTTGTGAGATAGAAAGTAAAATCTGGTCCTGAACGCTGTAACACTTATACAGATATAAAAAGATAGTTTTGAGTCTTTAATTCTGAGAGTCAAGAAAACGAAACAAATTTCTATACAAAAGGAAAAATGGATATATACTTACAAATATAAATGTGTTTTACACTGTACATAACATTCCACATACATTATTTACCTTATAATCATACAGAGCATATGTTTATTTGAATGAGTAAAGGAAAAAAGTATACGTTTATCACTTACAAAGAAATATATACAAATAAAACGTATGATGCAAATAGATATAATGAGGATTTAACCAATATATCAGAGAACATGAGCAATATAGTGATCTGCAAAACAGGTAAAAATATGGTATAAAATAAAATAAATTCATTCATAGAAACTATATAAGTTAAGAGTAAATTTTAAATTATTTCAAAAATTTTACTCTAATGAAAAAAAAGAAGAATTCTACGCTTTGAGATAAATTTGGTTTCATATAGGAAATCGTATCTAGTGTACAAAAATGACTATTGATGACAAACATCGTAATTTAGAACTTCTGACAAGTAACGAGGATGACACTAGAGCTCAAACCTCCCTCTACAAGCTTTCACAATACGCTCGTGAAATACATTGGAGACTCGACAGATTTAACGAGCGTCAGCAGCACTACAATGAGGGTCTTAAGTGGCATCAAAGCTTGAACAAACGACCTCAAGGAAACAAAGCCGGACTCGAATTCGTGATTATGACCATTAAATTACTACAGTCCAGAGAAGCTTGAAGTCTCGTTATAGTCCATTTCTTAACATTCTAATATTCTTATTAAAAGAAAATCAGTTTCGAATGACTCATAATTTATTCTGCAAACTAACATATTTCAAGTCGAATATTGAGTTCGATCTCAGATTCCATCTAAGATGGTAAGTGTAAGATATTGAGAGCTACAGTGTGTCAAATCGAATTGGGTATTTAACTGTTCACGTGATCAGGTTTGGCAGATTACGGAAAGTACGCTGATGTGTAAAAATAAGGTCACTAATGCAAAATCTGTCTTATATGGAAGAATACTTCATTTACTGCAACGAAATTTGGCTCTGCGGAGATATTGCTCTGAAAGAAAGCATATAACAACATAGCTGTATGAATTAAGAGATAATTGCTATTTATGATATAGGTTATAAAATATGGTCAAATCGTAATGCATTATACCTCGGGTAAAATCAATCTGATATGGAGTGGGACCACCGTTTTCTGCTCTATAGGCCTCAATAGCGAGTCGTTCTACTGTTAATCAAGGTCTCGAGAAATGCTTGCGGCAATAAACACCATCTTCTAAAAACGCAGCTTTTATCTAGATGACCTTGCAAAAGGAGTGACGTTGTGCTTGCGGCTAATCTAAACTTGTTCTATAAAACTGAGATTCGGAGACTGTAGGTGCCTAGGCCAAACAGTGAATATATTCTATATTCTTCTTCGAGAAAATCATCAATAATGTGAGCTCTCTGAGGCTTCACATAATCGTTCATATAATGGAAGTCCAGGCTTGCAGCACATCGAAAAAACATCTCATAGGCTATAAGCACCTCATTTACTTAGCGTTGTGTGGTGACACTATCCGCATCAAAGACGTGCAGCAGCGTACGACTGCACTGCATGATATATTCCGAATAAGATTTTTTGTTCCACCAAATTGGATAATTTCTGTTATGTTGTAAGGATGATAGAGCTCTCCACTTTCTCTCCAGATAATTACTCGCCAAGGATCGCTGTATGTTCTGAATCTGGATTAGTCAGTAAAAGGAACAAGCTCCACGGCTCCACGACAAACGTGCTTCCCTGTGCTTTTAATGCCAAATAGTGATCCTGTTCAGGTGCCGTAGCTTTTAGATGGTCTTGGCTGGCAGTCCTGATAATAGTACCAATTATCTGGAATTTTTTCCATAACCTGGATATATATAGCACTTTTTTGCCACTTTTTACCATTGAACCACATCCGCTTGAGACTGCCTAGCTTCAAGGCTGACTTCTATTATTTGACAACTCTTCATATCATTGAAACATCTATGAGAACTCATTCTCAAAGCAATCACGCTTACGAGTTCTAACGAAGTGTTCGGAACACTACAGGCAAAAGTACCAGAAGCGTGAATGGTCAAATTTCACGTTGCGCTACAAATCTCTAATGTTAAATACTACTTGTTCCAAACTAGATGCTAACATTCTGCAACACGTTTTCAAAAAAATTTAATAAAAAAATTTTGGTAGTAGCTTTGTATTATTATGAAAAATGTATTTCGGACTGTAAGTTTTGGTCATCAGTGTAACAGCCTGTCAAATATCGTTCTCGTTGTCTGATGGTTCTTAAGATGAACGAGGTCTTGCAGCAGTAGAGGTTTGCGTTACATAAATCACCAAATTGAACCATGAGTGATAATTGTCATATGCACACCAATTGACTCTGGAAAATAAGAATTTGTATAATGTTTTTCTTTTCACATTTTATTACCGCTTGCTATGTAAATAAGATTTTGAAAAGAGGTCTCTATCAGTGCAAAAATAATTTGAATGTAGGGAAGGAAAAAAATGTAAACTCTTGATAAATAGTTCATACAAATATATGTTTCTTCCTTATTTAACCAAACGTCCCATTTATTTGGATTTATTCTGAATCACTTGCAATGTTGATTGTGTTATCCTTTTTAGAATTAATTAAACATGATATATTCCATACTTTGAATTACTCTAATACAAAGGCTGTCTAAATTTTAATCGTTGTCTTAGATGAAATATACTCCTGTGTTTAAATTAAACTTTTTGAACATCAGAAATATAATGTGTTAGTAAAGCAATGTTGAAGATGCTTGTTAGCTGCTGTGCTTAAAGGTACTTATACATTTTAATATCTATAGAAACCTTATTATGAATATCATATTCTGGTTGTGAGTATAAACATTGTTAAACGCCTTTGGGGGTGCTAAGAATATTAATGATGCTTTTTAATATATATTGAAACATTTTCATTGAAGGTATAAATGATATATGTGATTTCCTAGCATCTTATTAACTAAAATAATTAATACCTACCGAAGCATACATGACGATACATACTAAGAATATTAAATTTGAAATATAATTGTACTATCTAATATAATGTGAGAGTGTGTGTTCTCTATTTATTATTCTAATTATTATTTCAATACATTTCATTTCCTCTTTTGCTTTTAAAATTATCAGATTGTGCTTTATAGATTTATTAGAACACAATTTCAAAATAAATTATCTTAACATTACTTTCCAACTCTCCACTAAACATCTTTTAAGCAATTCACATACTTCCAGATATATGGGTACTACAGCGTAAAAACTAATGCTCTAGTGAGGTATTAATATCACTTCCTTATATGCACATCACGATAGATATGTACATATTATGTTGTTGCTCATACTGAACACGAAAAGTATTCTATATACTAAAATATCATATATTATGAATTTAAAACATTTTCCATTAGTTCGTTGTTTAATACAAGATTTTTAATACAAATAAAACATATTGAACAATACAACTTTAATATTATTCTAATGGATTCAGCATTGATTATTAGTGTATAGCAAACATTATTTATAACCACTATATGTATATACTATTGTGTAGTATAATTTTATTTATATAGCGGAAAATAGGCAGGAATTGTAATATTAACATTGCATCTTTAGTATTAGATACATTATGTTATCTTAATATAAGTGTTTGTTTTTGAGTAAAATAATTTTTAATTTTCTAGAGCTCATCATAAATTAAAAAAAAAGTGTATTTAAAAAATAATTTAATACTTTTTTTTTTTATTCTTCTTCATAGCATTTAAAAACTAAGCAATCTATTAATTTCCTTTTTAGCTCATGCTTTCGTAAAATTCTTATGATTTTGCCTTAATACTTGAAAATTACGAGGTGATTATTTTTTCTGTATGTTTAGACAATTTAATGTTGCAATTATTATTATGACTGAATGGTAATTGAATAATACATTATTATATATAATATTAATGTTATACTACTCTTAATAGAATGCATATAGAAACTTGAACTTTTTTTTACCAGGAATTTTGTACCGGATATTCAAATACCTCTTTACAGCAGAAACACAACTGAGGCATACACGCCATTGAAAACATACATTTACACCCTGTTGTTGAAATAGATGTACTCATTTTGATGATATTTAAAGATTTTATTAAATCGATAATTTATTAAAAGTGTTTTAGATAAATAGAATAAAGAATTTTTTTCTTATAACAAAGTAGCCAAAAATATATTTATCAAAATAGTTACTATTTGTGAGTACCTTATTTTTCTTTTAATATGCAAAAACACTATTCGAAGACGTTTTAATAATTTTAATAAGATTTCTATAACAGAATGTATTAATTATTTTTAACATAGAAAAAATACATAGAAAAAAAAGAGAACTGAATTTGCATATCTTACACATAAAGGTATTCATTAAAAATGATAATATAACCTACAAAATACCTTTTTGGGTAACATTTCCGATTTCTTTTTAAATTTTTGGTTTTATATTAAAATTCCACATTTTATCTTTAAAAATATGTTTAGATTATGTTTTTTATCTTATTTAGCAGCTGGGGTGCAGCTGTTGTAAGATTACTTGACAAGGAATCTCTTTGACTAGAAATACTCTAAAAACGATTTTTTTTATTACTGCAAAGCACAATTACTCAAAATGTTATGCATCAAAGAAACTGAAATTTTATATACATGTTTCCAAATACCTAAACATAGATTACGCTATCCTTGAGATTTTATGTTGATTAGAAGTTTCTTAAAAATTGATAAAAAGCGAAAATTACATTAACTTTAAAAGAAAATTTCACTGTTCAGAATTCAAATTACCAGAGCTTCCTAAGTAAGGCCTATATTTTCAAGATAATAATCTATTCCCTGTATAAGATTATGTTCTGTATTGTTCAATTCTCAAATTGTCAATATGTCTATTTTCTTTTCAGTTACCATATTTTAAGGAAAGTCTTAATTTTTGCTTATAATTGTATTAAAATGCTCTTTTGACAGTAAAAGTACACACAGAAATTTTATTTAGAGTAGTTCTCTATTTTTGAAACTTTATAAGGTCATAAAATATGCTCTTTTAGGCAAAATTTGTGTTAATTCAGCAAATTTCTTTAAAGGTATACTGTTGCCTGAAAGACGCTTAAGGTTGCAAATTTGAAAATCTCAATAAAAGGATATTCATCTATTTTAAAAAGTTATTTTCATTGAAAAAGGGGAATTTCAAAAAAAAAAAAAAAAAAAAAAAAAAAAAAAATTTCGTTATGATTCACTTATTTATATTAATTATTAAGCCTGTGATCTTAATAATTCAGTATTTTTTAATATCTATATTCATATGGGGCTTTTATCTATCTGTTTTTGGTTTATTGGATTGCATTACTTTTTAAATTAGTTACTTAGTAAAAAATAAAGAATATACAACAGTCAATACTTTTTTTTCATCTAAAAATTCTTATTTTATGCAAAATTTTTAATAATGAGCTATATAATTTTACTAATTATTTACTTGTCATAGAATGCTATATTCTTCTCAAATAAATGGATTGGGAAAAAATCAGTATAATTTTTTTTTGTATTTCGTTCTAATCTAGTAAAAACATATCAATGATCATTGAGTATAAGTTTTAATCTCACTTCCCTTAATAAAAATTAATAGTGATTAAAGTTTAAAAATCAAAATATTTTAACTCTTCAAATACAAATATATGATTTATCCAAAAAAAAAAAATTTTTTTCTCTTCGTAGTAACCCTTCAATAAATAAATCTTCAGAAATATCTTAAGAAATAGGTTCAATAAATAAAAATAGCAAAAGTGTTTATGTCATGTTGCAATGAGTGCTAAAAGCAACGATGTTATTCAATGTAAATTCCAAAATGAATCAAATATCAATGGAGAAAACCTTATTCCAGATAATTTACTCGACAAAATGTATAAGTGGAATGGCCTGCTGCAAATGACATTGATTTCCAGTGTTGAACTGATGATATCTCGGAGAGAGCGGGAAAAAAAACTTCTTTCAACCAAAGTTTGCGATTCTAATGACACATTTAGAATCCTTCCTTTTGAAGATATGTGATGGGTGAGCATATATTTCAACCCCGAATTTCTGCCATTCATCTTGCTTTGTGGAATTAAATTCCTTCCTAAATTTCAGTTGATGTATAGAATTTGAGTCTTTATTCTCTCTCTCTCTCTTGTATGAAATAGTATAATATTATTTTTACAATTTATTTTGTGAGGATTTTGCAACGAATAGTACTTGATTTGATTAATATTTCATGAAATGCTCTTTTTCATTTATTATTTTAAGGGAATTATTTGTTTTCTTTAACAACATCTTCATTCAAATCAACTGGTATTTTGAAATTGGAATTATAGTCTGAGGAAACATTCATATACAAATTGCATTGCTGTCATTAAATTACACATCCAATTCAGTACTGAAGGTTTTAAATCTACAAACAATAATAAAATTATTTTCTTTGAAGTTTATTGCATCATTAACCGTATGATCAAAGACTTTGTTTGAATGATTTTCAAATACACTCAATAGCATATCTTATTTATCAGGCGTAGGAAAAATGCATTTGACATTTATATATATTGGATTTGGGTTAGCTGTGATGTAACAATTGATTAAAAACTAATTAAAAAGCAAATTTATTGATGCAATATTAAAAAAACATTTATAAAGCCTTTAATTAATCACTTTTCCCACCATTCAACCACATGTTCATCATATTCAGTTTCTTCTTCGGACCAATGTGACCACCGGTGTTCTTTTCTAAATATGTTTTATTCAGCTCCATGTCTTCTACCGTGGACTCGTTTTATATCAGTTTTACATATACTGGCGAATTATTTAGTCCCAAGCACATCATACTTTGAAGTAGAAGAGTCGATTAAATGTTTTCATACTTTTAAGTCCCCACCCAGTTGGGTACTGAAGAAAAATACAAAAAAGTTAAAAGTTAAAGTGAAACAAATAAGTCTAAATAAACAAAATAATGATCATAAAAACTATTTTACCATTAATACTGAAAAAGTAAAAATTGGTCTCCCAGATGAGATTTGTGTAACCAGTTGGGGGCTTCATTGAAAGAAGTTAGACGGTTTAATGTTATTTAAAAGAATTGTTTGCAATATAATCCATTAAACTCAACCAAAAATAAAACTGTTTGAAAATTTTGATTATAAAGGATTTCTGACTATTGTTTTTGAAGTTATATTAAATAAAAAATATGTACCCTGTTAATAATAACAAGAGCTTCAAAATTAAGTAAGAATGAATGTTTCATTCATTCATAAAGATAAGTAAATACATTTTGTAGAATTATGTTTTTTCAGGTGCATTTTCGCGCTACTAGGTCTTAATTTCAATAGACATGGAGCAAACGTTTCTCTTACATAAATCATTTGTAATAGGAAGGTAAAATTTGTCACATACACACACACACACACACACACACACACATATATATATATATATATATATATATATCTGAATGAATGGTGAATTTCAAGAGGAAAACATTGCAAAGTACTTTACTTAAGGACATTTCGAAAATAATTCAAGCAGTTATCAGGAACTCAAGTAATCTTAAAAATTATACTCCATCAGTTTTGGAATAAAGCTTTATGCTATCCAAAAATTGAGTGTTATAAAAATGCATTCTGGATTAAGACGCAAATCTATTAAGATAATGATAATGATATTTGCTAAATTGTTTAAGTTATTTTTTTTGATGCTTTAGTTTTCAGAGGTTTGGTAAACTGTAATTGTACTTGTTTTATTCAAAATATTATTGCTATACGATTACCAATTCCAAGTTCTCCACACCTGCAGTTAGGAGTGACTTAATTTATCCCCTGGCCACGTGTAATGAAATAAGCTTATTCACTTTCACCTCCATAAGTTATTATGCTCCCTAGAACTAGAATCTTAAAAGTACATGTGAGTTCGTGATTCGACTTATGTTTCTATGACAATGCTGCCATATGCCAGGAAACTAAATGTACTCTAGATGATCGTTTATGTAAACTAAATTATTAGTCATTTGACAGTTGGTGATAATCTTGTAGGATAAATGTTTGCTAAAACTATAAGATTGGGGAGAAAATTTATATTTTGTCTTATTTGAAGGTCGTTTTATTTGTGGAAATATGAGGTACTTAAATAAAGTATTTACAGAGAAAAACCCCAATATAGATGTTTGATAATAATGGAATAATTTAACCCCACGTAAGGCAAAATATCACTGTTGCATTTAATTCTTTGTCATAAATATAGAATTTCTTACATAATAATATTATTTACTACACAGTTAATGACCTACATGCAGGAACTTATCATTCCAATGAAAATCACTACTATGTGATGGAATCTAACTAACACTTTAAAAATTGCATTACCGTATTAATGCAATGTTACAGATATGTCTGTAGACAATCATCTACAGACTTTAAAATGTTCGTAAGCTTATGAAAGTCCAAGGAAATAAAAAGGAAATTTACATCAATCGCTTTTATTATGTTTGACTAGATTATTTCTTATTAAAATTGAAACATCATGCTATAATAGTAATTGCTATAATCATATATTTTGTACGTTAATCGTGATATATTTACAGAAATTTTATTCTATTGATATAAAAATTAATTAAAATAAGTTAGTTAAGAATCATATTTATTATTCAATGGAACACTTACAAAATAGCCTCATGACCTAACAAACAAGCAAAATTTATGTAAAAGGAGTATTATTGGTAATCTACTGCAAAAATAGTACTAATAAAGTACTAAATGAATACTATTGAAGGATTCTATTTCAAATATAGTTCCAAGGAATTTTATCACAAAGACATTAAAAACTATTTAACTTACTGAATTGAAATTGTTTCTTATCCATTTTCTGGAATACAAATTCATAATTTCAATTTATTGTATACCTACTGGTAGGAGTACAATAATTGTCCAAAATTAAAAACTATCAATATTCATTTTTGTTAGCATTCCTGCTGAATTGGATACAATGAGCAATATGTATCACGAAAAGCTGAGTAAAGTGCCCTACAGAAAATACGAAGGGCAGTAGTTGTAAAATATACAACAGAATTAGAAAGGACTTCCAAAATTATTTTCAGTTTTTCATGATAGTGGGAAAATTATTAACGTAAATGTACTTGAAAGTAACATAAATATACACCTTTATTGTAGAAATGTAGTTTATATATCTTTCAATTTAAACCTTGAAATGTAATAAATATTTGTTCTTGAAAAAATTGTATTGTGAGATATTGATTACAACTAAACGTAGAAAGTTTGCAAAGTATATAATATATATATATATACAAGACAGTATATAAATGTTTAAAAATCTCAGGACTAAAATCTTATAGATGGTTTTAAAAGTAAAATGAATTTAACATACATTACCGCATAAAACGAACCTTATTTTGAAGCTTATTTATTTTGCAGAATAATTTAGAAAATGGATGTTCATGATAAACAGATATTGTTAACATTTAAATAAATTATATGTGCTGTATGACACAGTTTTGTTTGTAATATATATATATATATATATATACGTATATATTAACAACAGTAAAATATAAAAATCATACAAATCCTAATTGAAGTACTAAATTATTATACTTTTCTTATTTCATTACTTGCTACAAATTAATCTGAACGAATTAAAATACTTTTACATGTCCATTTAATTAAATATCCTAACATTTTGCCCTTAAATAAATTTACTATGCTACCAATAGAAATGATAATTTGTTTTCACTTAATATGTGTCTGATATCTGTATATGAATTACTTTTGACATCATTTGATATGCTGCTTTTCATAAATAAAGCAGAACTCCAATTATTCGAGCTTCAGCTATCTGGAGCGCATATTACCATTGGATATATTTGAGAAAAAAACAATCTTATCAAGAACAATGAATATTCAGTATAAAATATTTGGTACTCTTACATAAAGGGACAAATCCACATATAATTATCAAGAAAATCCAGACGATGAGTCACTAGTCCCGATCTCTCCGTGTCTGCCACTGCCAGTGTAGGCTTAGGCGTTCTGCAGATTTGTTGCTATGCGTTTCTTCTTCTTTTTCTCTATCGTAAGGATTCTTAAAGAAAACGTAGTTCTTATTATTGGCCGACAAAATGAAAATTATTTATCTTATAGATATATAAGCGATTATAATCAGTTAGCCGAGATGTATAGCATGAGGAAGCAACAATATCTTTTATAGTAAGAAAACCAGGTTTTCAATTTTAAACTTTATGTCTGTCTTGGATAGAGTAGAAGTTTGTGTATGAGATCTATAAAATAGCACAAAGCAAAGAGTTAGAAGAAGTTGTATTTAAGTAGAATTCGCAGCTGTGTGAGTACTGAGAAATCCTCTTTCAGATCTCTCATTGGTGAAAATGTAAGCCTTTGCCAATATAATTGTACGTAACTTATCTTCCCTTTAAAAGTTATGGCTGGCTGTGGAATTTTAGAGCTGAGCATGATAACAATGAGCTATATTAATTTATTAGAAGTTATCAGCAGACACAAAACCTGCAAAAACAATTAAAAATTGTAGCCAATTCTTACGACATTGAATTTCCACATAATGCAGATGAGAAAAATCTTATTGGTAAGAATTTTAAGAAAATAACTCTTGATTCTAAAGACGAATAAAACATTTCTGATCATAAAGTTAGTAAAGATTGCATAAGCCTTGCTGAGTTGAGATATACATATTCTACGCTTTGACAAAACTGTAATATTTATAGAACGCATTTAACCTTGTTCAGCTATTCACCATAAAGCGGATGCAAAAATTGGGTGCATGAAATGATTAAAGACAGCGAAACAACAGACTGGTTAATATATTCAAGCAGCAACATTTTAATATGGTATATAATTAATCAAAATGTATATAATATATTGTTTCTGTAGTTATTAAAGTAACATTTCATTCGTAAATTTCATGTTTAAACGCAGTTGGGCAAATTTCTGGATACTTGATTTTCTAGAATACGTCTGGTCCCAATTAATGCGATAACTGAAGTTCTACTGTTGAATCTTTTTAATTATTCCGTTCGTTTTTTGGTGTTATAAAAACATCTATTTGCTTTTCTTTTATTATTTTTTTTATTAACGTCGCACTAGAAGCAACACGAGAGCTATTGTTGACGGTCCTCGTAATTTTGAACCTCGGTCAAGTGACTAGGATGACACCTGAGCTGACACACTCCTCTCTTAACTTCCACACCAGGAGGACTTTGGTCCCCAACACATTTAACGTGCGTCAGCCCCGGATACACGGTGTGTCTTTATTGGCCTAGGATCGAACCCACCAGCCAAGAATCCGATACCATGACCACTAGGCTACCGATGCTACAACATCTATTTGCACATAAGATCTTGCATGTGTATCACAAGTACTAGAATTTTATAGTATTTGTAATTAGTACAGGAATTTTAGTAGGAAACAAACTGGTTGGGTAGATTTTTAAAGGGAAACTTGTAATTATTCCATCGAATGAAATAATATTTATGAACATTGTAATTTCAATATAAAAGTGTGTATATAGTGGAAATGAATCACAATCATATACACATTTCTTACAAGTTGGAAAGAGAGTAAAAATTTTTACTTATCATGTAAATTTTTCATTTAGATATTTCACGAAACCATTTACATATTATGTGTTTATTAGATTTAGGAAGCTTTTTCTCGGAATTTGAATCAAAATCAAGGTCAGAATGTTTTTGTAATGTTTCAAAAAATTTATCTTCACTCAATTCATATCATTTTCTTTTACATGAAGCAAATAACCATTTCTGAGTTTACGCAAAATTCATTCGAATCTCAATAATATGCAGAATGAAAATATAAAAAAAAGTCTAGTTTGATTTTTTTTACCTAAGTTCTTACAACTCAAGGAGAATATTTTTGTGAGTTGATATGAGTTCCCTAACATAGAATATATCTGGGATGCTTTAGTTTCTAGGACTACACGACTTTAGAATGGAAATTTTAACAATACTTCATAAAATATTAATTCATTCGTATGCTAAATTAAGGTAATTTATTTGCAGGGTGAATCAAATTTTGGGAATTCTAAAAGGTAGAATTTAATGAAATTCGGTTTGAATATATATTTATAATAGAGAAAGACACACTCCATTCATAAGTCATTTTACGTACACATTATTATCAGTAAGACTCAGAGTGTAGGAATTCTAAAATTTATGTTGTGACATCGAACTAAAAATGAGTATAATATGGGATTTGTTCCCCTCTCCCACCCAGAAAGTTCATACAACTTCATGGAAAAATGAACAGGAGGAATCCAATGAGTTCTTAAGGCAGAAGATCCCACTCATACAGCAAGTCAATTCTTCGCTCTGGTATGGTTCTCGGAGATTGATGGCGAGCTGAACTGCTCTCCCAAGAACGCCCCAGACATATTCTACAGAATTACGTACTTGAGAACTAGCTAGCCAATCCAAGTGGTGAATAATCTCACTTTCCATTAACCAGCTGAGCTTAATATGGACGAGCGTTGTCATCCATTACCAATAATCCAGCACCAATTGCGCTTATGAAGAAATTCTATAGCTCTACAGTATTCAGAAAGCCTTTGTCAACAATGTGCGGTCATCCATCATAATGCTTGTCCGAACAATTATGCATCGCAACCGCAATGATCGTTTTTGCTGATGAGGGAGAATGGGTACCCCTTTTTAATGCACTCTTTAGATGCAGTTACACTTAGAATCAGTTTTCAGGTTGAATTCCAACTTATCAATAAAAAGTACTGGATTGCACTTTAAACTGGTTGTCTGCTCCATGTGAAACGCGCTCTCATGTGTGCTATAGAGAGTGGGACATTAACAACGGATCTTCCAGTATACATCTCTCTTTCATGAAGCCTTTGAGTAACTGTAAACTGGGAAACTCATGTTCCAATGGCACCATACAACTTATGTGACAACTTTTAAGCAGAAGTAGTCTTATGTCTCTGCGCTGAAACTTCAAGATAAACTATCCTTATTCATTATTCAGGAATTTACTTGACCATGTCCACGTTTTCTCGATATATATGCAGTGTTTTGTAAAACTATTTCCGTGAATTACAGATGACACTGGGCTCTACATTGAGCTCTCTAGCCAAATGCGCTTGTGATTGTCCTGTCTCCGATCTACCAACCATTCTCCATCTCATCACGTCATCCATTTGCTCAAGGTTACTTATTTCACCTGATATCTTACGGAATTACCCAACTCTTCAGAGAGATACGGCGAATGTCTTGGAGGAGTATGAGCTTATAAATCATTTTTTTTGTATTGGTGCGCTTATAATATCTCCATTGTTACAGCTCCATAGACATGAACATGTACGCTTGTTTATTCGAATCTGAGTAGTAACATAATTAATGCGTTTGGTTCTATGGTTTTTTTTTTTTTTATAAAAACAAGAATAAATCTCAAATTTATTTAAAATTGATCACTAGTGTACACAAATACACGCAGACGACACACACACACACAAGCGCTCTCACACACATATATAATCATATATATGATTGATATCTTAAGTTTACAGAATCTTAATATATATATAATACAAAATATTTGGTATATTCTTCACATATTTAATAATAATTACAACTTAGTCTTAGGAAATAATTATCTATGTTAGTGAAATTTTTTCAAAGAGTATAATAAGAAAAATTTCCAACATGTTATTATAGGAAAATTTAGACACATTTGAGAAAAAATAATTGATATAATGTATAAAGGTACTAAAATCAATTTAGCATTTCCAATAATACTTTTTACAATAAAAAACGAATAATATTAAGTTTTTATAGCTTTCTTAATAAATTAACAATTAATTGTGGTCTATCGATGGAAGAGTTTAAAGAATTTCAATATTGAGCAATTAAAAATATTACAAAAAGTATTGTTTTTTTTTTAAATTGTTTTAGTTAATTTTTTTAATTTAAGTATTTTAATGATAATGAGGATATTTTTTTGAAGGATTTCCAAAATGCTGTTATGAATCTACAGGTTATGTGTTTATTACACAATATGAAGAAAAGTTTTCTAATAATTATTTAATTATATGGAAACACTGTTTTATATTTATTTAAATAATAAGTATTTTGAGGAAATGATTCTTTTAGAGTAGATATCAATAATCAGAAAAATAATACCTGATATAATTATAGTATTATATAGAATATAGCTGTCAATATAAAATATCTAGCTCTAATTCTTTATTTAAATTATCTAGCATATTTTAACCCCAAAATTTCATAAAACTCTTGTTAAATTAAGAAAAATTTTAATGTATCGAATATTTATGTAATTTTTGCTGTTAAAGGATTCGAAAAATTCTGTACGCAATAATATGGATAATATGAATAGTCCAGCTACAGTGCTGACACAGTTAATTATCAGCAGGATTTTATAATTAAATCTGTTTAAAATCATTTTATTATTACAAATGTTAAAATCTATTATTAAATCTCTTTAATTTTATCGATTTGTTCTATATATAGTTATGATTTTGATGCTCGTTTTAATTCAATGGACATAGAAGATATTATTAATACACTAAAAGAGATTTATTAGAAATTCAACATGAATAAGGCTGTTGCATATGAAAAATTTGATTACTTAGTAAGTTGGAGTTTAAAGATAACTACTTAGTATTTAAAAATAAAATATGTAAAGTGATTAAATATATCCTACAAGACGGATTTGCCGGTAATCGTTTAACCATTACTTACTTACAATTTTAGAAGATAGTTCATTGATTATTATTGTTCCAATACATTTAGACATAATGATGATGTTATATTCTTTAAAAATATAACTAATAACTATGTTAAACATTTTTTTACTATTTTACTATTTTATCAAGATTATTTAAATTTATTTCGAACTAATGGTGATATAATGTATCGGAACACACATACAAAAACACACACACACAAACACACACACACACTAAAATGAAATTTTAGTAATTTTTTTGAAAAGAGGGATTTAATTTTCTCTTAAGATCATAAATTACTATTATGGGATTTTCATATTTTCTGTGAATATTTAGAAACATAATTTATAATAATATATTATGTAATCTTAGACTTGTGACTAAACTGTTAGATATTTACACTAATTTTGATAATTTTAAAAAAAAAAGTCTGCAAGCATGCAAAAGTTGGAATTTTGTAAAAAGAAATTTAAAACCTAATTACTATAAAATTTAGGAATTTTCTTTTCCAAATTTTTCTTTTAAAATTCTTTTAAGTTCCTCCTATTTTGTGCTTTATTTTTTTTAGAATTGAAAATATTTTTGCAATTTTTCTCCCAAGCCTCTGATACAAGCCATTTATTTATATTTTCTATAAATGCTACGTTTTCAATTGAGCATGAATTTTGTGAAAGTTTTCTTGCTCTGTATGTCGTGTCATGCAAGCTTGAGCTATCTTTTCTGATATTTTGCATCATTATATAGATCGTTCTTCTTCCATTTTATGAGATACAATTGAAATCTATCTCTCTATCTTTATATGCATTTTAATTATTTTCTTCTTTTTGCACCTTGATACTTTAAATGTATGAAATCATCATATCGGTTCATAACATTTTCTTTGTTAAGAAAAGTTTGATATAGGTAAAATATTGTTTAAAGAGCAGTAAATCTGTCTTAGTATCAGATTTATGATTTAGGAAGCTTTTCTTCCTATTTGATTTTTCTAGCTTTGTTTTGTTCATTTTCTTGAGTATATATTATCATTTGATCATCATTTATACATTTATCAACTTCTGAGGTACATTTGTCTCTTGACTGTTTTGTGTTGCATGTTTTGAGTATTTCTCATGGTTTAAATTTTTAGTAAAACAAATAATAAGTACAGGTATATAAGTTTTACAAATTTTATTTTAAAACTATTTTTTTTATAGTCATTAAACGTATTAATTAGTATGGCTCATTTTCGTTACTAAAAAATGTTGTTTCATTTTTTTCTTCTACATTATTGTTAATTATTTTATTTAATTATTCTTTTATATTTTTGATTGATTACTACCATTAAATATATATAGATAATAATAATTATAATAATAGTAATAATAATTATTATTAGGAGTTTATTAAGGAATTAAAAAATCTGTGCATAAATTTTAAATGTTCAAAAACATTAAGCCCTTTCTCAAAGAATGTTACTTTAAACGCATAATTACGAGTTACATTTTTAATTATCTTTAATTATGCTTAGTAGTAGTAATAATTTGAATTTTATGATAATCATTAGTAAATTTTGCTCTTTTTTTAACAGTTTTGATGCAGTGTGCCAAGTCGTAAACGTGCTTAAAGTACGAGGCAAAAACTAATTTATGAATAAGATGTAGAATAATATATAGTGAACCTTTGACTTTTGTATTTTATAGCTGCTAATTTTTCTTTTGAAAATTTAGTATTTCGTTATTGTTACCCAATGTTAAATATTATTTTTCCTTGTAACTCCTTTGTTACTTGTCGCAGATTCATTTTCTTCTATTATTCATTGTCACTACAAATTATTTAATATTTGATTTTATACTGTTCGTTTTAATTTTGTACTCCTCTTCTAACTTGTTTCAAAATACAAGTGATGTTTTTAATTTTTAACTCATTTTTAAGTATACAATTGATATTTAGTTAAGTATCACATAGATGAATTTTACCAGTCTTCATAATCCATCTTATATAAATAGGAAGTCTTTTATCACATGTATTGAAAAATGATTTTCATTGTTACAATTTTATGAAATCAATTCCTCCATCTTAAAGAAGAAAACTTGTTATAATGAACGAATTTGAATTGAATATTTTCAAAGATACGACATGCGAGCATAAAACGTAACAATTGAATCAAATCCATTTAAGGCACCTCAAAACTTCACGCTTTAGAAAGTATTTTGTGTTCCATAGTGTCATTTTTCAGAACGCATCCCTTTCTCCTTGAGGCTCTACAAAAAGTGTTCAAAGCTTGGAAAAATATTATTCCTTAAATCCACCACTGCCCAAAAGAAAGAGTATTTCTCTCCCTGATACCTTGCTCACGTTATAACAGATATCCATTATTGATTTTTTGTTCCTCTCCATTTTTTAAGGAGGACGTTATTCCCGGTGTTCCGAAATTTCCCATTCTTAATGGTCTTCCATTATTAGGGCTAATGCATAAGCGTTCCAAATGCCTGAAACGTGCACTACAGGAGAAAATGATTTAGGTCTTCCATGGTGACGTGATCCCATGAGAATATATTTTACTAAGAGTTCAATTTAGTGGGATATTTTATGCAGCTAAGCAGATCAGACTGTGTTTGGGATTTTCTGAGAAATGCATTGAAATGCTTATATTCTCTGTAGTATGCATGAACAAAGAAGATGGGCAAATTTTACAATACGTATATTGATAGACATTATAGTTTTTGAAATATTCTTTATTGTTTTCTTGAACAATGGAATAAGTAAAATTCTTATACAATAAAAAATATTTATAAGTGTGTAAGATAATAGAATGAAATGATATCAGCTAAAAATGAGTTGATATCTACAAATGCAACCGTTACTTGAAGAACACGTTCTAGAAATAAATATTTATTGCAGGAAAAACTATTTTTTTCAGTATTATTTATTTTATATATAGGTGTACAATAATAACCAATCTTTGAATCTTTAGAAATATAATACATTGAAAAATAATTTTTTTTGTAATTATTGATTTAAATCAAACTGAAATTCTCAACACTTCCTGTAGCAAAAAACACAATCGAGATGCTTCTAGATGGTTTGTGAGAAAACTTTACCTTAACGTACAAGAAGCTTTTTTTTCATATTACTGTAACCTTGTGAAATTGTTTTATTCGGATATTGATATATTTACCTCACATTTATAAAACTGCATTAGTTTAAGATGCAGAATACACCCGGATACCAAGTTGATTCTATTTCACCAACATCACATGTACAGCAGCACGTTAATCTTCGTGTACGAAATATGGCTGGAAAGGCCTAGTTATCTCCCATCTCCACTCCAAGCGAAGACAGCCTAAGGTTCTTAGATTACCCATAAAATTTCATTTAGTTACTTCACATTTGTTCGAAAAATCATCTAGTGGAAAATGTTTGTCTTATTGTAAAATATATGTCTATGCTTTCATAATGGAATTGAAATTATTTAATATTTTGATGTTAATTAATAAGAAAACTAACATAACTAATAACGTTGATTTCAAAATTCAATGTTGGTTTCAGAATCTTTGAGTGTATACATTCATTTCCAAATTACCTGGATTAAGTTGAAAGTAGAAACTAGTGGTCCTCAGAACATTGCTAATTCTTTGAGCTATATTCTCGGCTAGATCTGTATAGCTCTTGAAATGTGCTATAGATTATTCTCTAGTTGAAAGAAATATTATATTGTGTATAATTGTTTACCATGATTCTAGATCAATTTGTAAATTATTTAAAACTCTCTCACGAATTTTGGAATAATCAAAGGAAAGAAAAATCCTTCTATGAATTAATGTACTTAAATTTTTATTTTTAGCTCTGTAGAAAAAAATTATTTGTTCAGCTAGACCACATTAAGGGAACTTTGAGGAGCGTTGTATGAGACTTTAAAATTTAAAAGGTTTTAAACATTGATTTTCAGAAAAATGAGAGGAAAAAGACAGTTGATATATTTAGGTAAATTTTCCTATTTATTTTAATGTTCTATAAAATATTTTAGCAATTACTACTTAATGCAATGAAATTAAAGGTTTATTAGAAAAATTATCTTAAGTGAAAAGCCTGGAATCACTCAGGACATAATGCTTCCTTGCATCAAGCACATATGTATCTAGTTTTCCTGGGAAAACTCTGTAAATGGCACTCGGCAGCATATATCTCTTCAGTTTTATCCGGATAATGCTCCACATTATCTCTTCTCATTTCAGTAGGATATTGCACTTTTAATCGTTTCTTTATTTGTGGATCCCGCAATCTACTTGGTCTACTTTCTTTTCCTCTGAGTCTAGCTACCTTTATAAATAAGGGAACCTGCAACGGATGATTTAAATTCTAATAAATTTATACATTCATTTTCAGGTTCTAATTTCCATAAGATCTAATAATTTACGACGGAAACATTTAGTATATAGCGAAAAATTCGGAAGTTCCTTCGTTTATGTTGTAGCTTATGTCTGTATAGATGTACATATGTATCCACGAGATCAACTTCACCCACAAATTTTTATTATACAGTTCGTTGGAAATATGTTTCGGAACTTCTATAACACGCCTTTCTTGCCTCTTCTAACGTTTCACCGATCCTACAAAACTTGTTCCAAGAAATGTTGAAGCTACATGAACAGCTGAGTCGTCGAACCAACTTGTTATTGTTATGTTTTCTTTACTTGTGGTAATAGAATATGTGCCTTTTGGATAACGTTTCATTTAACTGATATATTTCAATTTATTTGTAGCTTCTTCTAGCATAGTTTTACGTACTGTTCCAGTTGAAAAAACTTTCCATTCAACAAATTTCATCCAAAGAGGAATTGTTGTGAATAAATGATCGAATAATACTTAGTGATTTTTTTTTGCATTATAAGTTTACAAAGACTAAATACAACACCTCCAACTGCTCCAAATTCTTTACAAAATTCCTGAGATTCAGCATTTACACCTTAAAATATTTTAAAGGCAGAAAAATATCCAGAAATTCCACCTAATATCCAAGATTTTATTCCCCATGAATGGAATTTTTCTCATATATATTGTTTTATTTTCGACCTTCCCTTGAACGGAATCATCATTTCATCCACTGACAAATAATCTTCTGGGTCACATCTGACAACAAATACTGTGGAAAAGTGGTATACTTCTGATCTGATTTTATACAGCTTATCTTTACTGTCGTGAGACATATTACTTGGAACAAAATGAAAGTATTTTTTTTTATTTCAAAGAAGCGATTTTGCATTATATAATCAGCAATTATGCTTAATCTCGTGTCATCTTTGGGTGCCCAGTAAAATTTAATCTTGAATACTGAAGGTATATCATTATAAAATATATTTCTGAAAATACCTTCAGTTTATGAAGAGTAAGGGCAAACTTTTTTCCTCTTAATGTGGCATACATATTTGATTTGAGCACTATTTTCTTCTAAAAAGCAGCTGGTAGCATTTTAGAGAAATAATCAGTATGCATATTTCCAGATACATGTAATTTCTGATTTCCTAAGAATGGGGGCATATTGTTTGCAAGATTATTATCTGTTCTTTTTTTTTTTAATTTTATATTAAAATAGTGAAACAAAATTATTTTTAAGAAATTTGATTGAAACTGGTTTATCTTATTTATTTTTTTAATGAAGTTGCCCTTTACAACCACGTTTAACTTTAAGCCACTATGAGGCGCTTTTTATGAGGCGCTATAATTTCCAATAAATGTGAAGTTTATTTTTTAGAAGTAAACAATTTTAATGGTTTTTTATGACACATGTGTGTTTTATAACAGGAAAAATTTTTATTTACCTCCTTTGCAAATATATTACAGCAACAAACAAAAGATGTTATTTCTGCATTCACTTCATTCACAAAATCAAAGACTCCAATGCTTTAAGATTGGTGCTGCCATCAATTACGATATACTAAGACAAATGGAGGGTCCATTTGAGACTTAAATGGATAAGAGGTGTCACTCAAGTGAAAAAAAAAATTCAGAGAAAAATGATCTTAAATCTCTGTTTCTTTGAATTGATGTAGGAGCCTCATATGAAGTCCAGGTGAGCGAGATGATTAAAATAAAAGTGTCAGGTATTACAATATAAAATATAAAACACATATGTTGGTTAGGATGTAAAAATGCATTCTCATTCCTTATAATTTCTTACTAAATAGTAAAAAAAATTAAATTGTTTAGTATTTTTCACCAAATTTTTTGCGACTTTTGTGGAAGCTCTAATAATATTAAGAATTTATTTAGAAAAGAGTATTTTACAAAATGTCTAAAAGTGTAGGTCAAAATACTTGAACAAAGAGTTTGAAAATTTGATTATGTTTAGAAACATAATACAATATTAAACTCTTATTCTTTATTATGTACTGGTCTGTTATGAGCAGGTTTTAAGTAATATAGCCCAGTTTTAGAAAAATTAGTCATATATTTGGGGACTTGATTTTAGTTGTCTACTTTATAGAAATAATTGATAAAGTTCTAAGTATATATTTTAATAAAAATCATAATTTCTTCTTAAATGTATACTTTTCAATTTTAAATTTCATATTTTCTCATATTTTTTTCAGCTATTTTGTACGAAAATGAAAAGAGAACCTCTTCTCAAAATATATTTCTTACACAAAATATATTTAAAGTAAAATGATATTTTACTTTAAATATATTTTGTGTAAGAGTCTGCCGTTGCACTGAAGCTTCAGCAATATTCTACACTCATTTGCCTAGTTATTTTATATTTATTCCTATCAATGAGAAACTTATAAATCAGCATTAAGAAAACTACAGCCATTGATACTCATTGACAAACATCAATCATATGAATTGTGTTACTCGTATGAGTATCTGTAAGTCCTGTTAGATAAGTTATATAAGTATAATGGTAATAATAAGAAATTCTCAAGAAATTCATATTCATAATTTACATGCTCATGTTTACTTACTTATTTTTCTTCTCTAAATAATTTTTGCAAACAAGCATAAAATCTTATAATTTTCTATTAAAATTTAATCATATTTACAGCATTTGGGTTTTTCTTACTTGATTGTATACTTTTATAAATTATTATGATAATTTTAAAAATAAATAAAATAAAGAGTTAGTTATAATAGATAATAATAGTTAGTTAATAAAATAAATAAATAAAATAAATAAATAGTTATCATAAAATAAATAAAAACATCATTTGAAAGTAAAAATAGTGATTTTGTAACAAGTTATTATAAAAGCATTTTTGGAATATATAATCATATTTAAACATTTGAGGAATGTATTGAGATGAAAGACTTGTAAACTTCTGTATGATTTTGCATAAGTATTTATCATTGCGTATTATTACATTCAACCTGTTATTCTCATTTAATGCATTGTTCTCAGTTTCGTTCAATTTTAAGCTAATCAGGTTTTAAAAAATATTCATTCCTTTCTTAAATGTACAAAATATGCTATAATTTTTAAGTATTTTATATATATATATATATTATATATATATATATATTATATATATATATATATAAAATACTTAAATATATTTTTTTATACTTATACTTAAATATATAAAATAATTATTATATATATATAAAGTAGCTTATTTAGATAATTTAGATTTCATGATATTATTGTACTAAGTTATGAAAGAATATTTTGAATAATAATGTTAATCAGCTACGTATGTGAAGATATTATTTTTTATTTAATTGGAATGTAAAATATTGTAAGCAAATCTATTTAAGCAGATTGTCGTAATTAGTGGAAATTTTCTCCAAATATTTTAATAATTTCGAAATAATGATATTAATTAACTTAAAACTTTCTAAGATATCTTTATAAATATTAAATATTTATTGATTAATAATTATTTCAAACTCGAATGCTAGGTAGATTTATATGTTTTTCTTTATTTACATTTATTTCTTCATAAAACTAAAGCAAGCTACTAAAAACGGGAAGTTACGGTCTAAAATTCTTCATATTTTAACATTGATTCACTGAAATAAATTGTTTTGCTATTCCCATATAGAAATATTTTACTATTATCACAACTGCATAACACTCAACGGTTTCTTCCTTTAATAATAAACGAAATTTTCATTTTGGATTAACCACTAAAAATAATCCTTCTCCTCAAAACATAGTTCATTATTATAAAGTGTTAAGGAAAGTAATCCACAGTTTTGTTATATTAAATAGTGAAACTGTGTGAAGTGTGGTTACATTCTCAGATCATGCCTGTTTTTAAAAATTTACTTTTAAAAAACATGCAATATAACATAACATATCTCCTTAATTTCAAATTAGATTAACTCAAAACTCGAGTAAAACATTTTTTCTAATGCACACTTTTCTAAAAACAGTGTTTCTAATAAATTCATATACACTTGGCTATTTACAATACTATTTTTTTTCATTTTTTTAAGATAACTCTTTTTCTAATTTCTATATTCACTTAGAATTTAAAATTTTGTAAAACGTCTGTTTTTGCGAAAATATGGAAAAATGATGTGAAATTTAATGATATAAAATGGTGTATCAAATTGTGTAAAATCTTATTCAATTTGTAATCAAAAATTCTAATTGTAATTGAAAGTCATATCGAATGAAGTATAATGCATTGGTGATTGTGAGGAAGGAACTTTCTTTTCGAACAATTGGAACCAATCAACCTATTTCTTTTCGATTTTATTTTTTTCTTGGCATGTTTTGAAGCCAAGATATTTTGATATTACGTACATTTGCCACTGTGTATTGAGTGTATTTTCTTTTTTTATTTTTGACTTCTGTTCCATTCAAAATTTTCGCATAACATTGAATCTACAAAAGAAGTGTACGTGTTCAACTTCAGCTCATTTCTTCGAAGTATGGATTTTTTTTCATTACTGAAAAATGAGTATAAAATGTTTAATGAATTAGTTTATGTATTGATAATGAAGAATTGATTTGATAATAAAGGGATATCATCCAGAATTTATATTTTAACCACTGAAAAATATTTAATTTAAAATCTAATCATCAAATATCTTTTTGACAAAGGGTAAAATATAGTAGCATATTAAACGAAAGGAAACTGAAGTAACTGACTTCAATATCGTTTACAAATAATAGAAAATATAAAATTTTAATATGCATACCAGCAGTCTGTATGAGATAAATTCCCCTTAAGTAATAATCGAATTGTAATTATACAAAGCTAAAGACATTAAGGTTATTTCTATAATTTTCAAATATTTATTATCTCCCAACTGAAAATTCTTTGATGAGCCAACTGAGAACAAGGAAGGAAATCAGCACAAGTGAATTGTAGAAATCAAAAATTGTCCTAGTCGATCAAAAGAAAATATTTCATTAAATAACAAATTTACGCATGGGAAAAATTCATAACATCGTGCCTCAATGGTAAATGTTATGGAAGAAAAAATCGAAACAAAGAGGGAAAAGTGTTCTGCTCGCAGAGTGAATAAGAATTATTTCTGTAAAGAAATTTCATATTCTAGGGACAAACCAGACAAATGCTATGCCCCAAGGATGATCAGTGTTCTGAGGGACGCAGTTCCATTTGTTGACATCTCAATGCTGACCTTCAGAACTAGAAAAAAAATATAGGATATTCTCCAGGAATGGCAAATGGCTGAGTTGAATTTCCTTTTTTTATCCTTTGAACATCGCTTTAAATATTCTACAATAAAACAAAGCCATAATTTCTACAGGCTTTCAAGAACTTTGTCATTGAAGAAATAATTCGTAAAAAAGATTCATCTAGGTTTAGGTGTATTTTAAAATGTGTATGTTTGTAGTAGAGGGGGAATGGTATGGAGTTCAATATTCATTCCTTTCGTACTACGTAAAATTGAATAACTTGTTTTTGTAGTAGTTTAATCTCTTATATGAGATAAAAATTTGAACTTATTTTTCCTAAAACATTATCTGAGTTTTATATTATTTATATTTTTTAAGAGGTCTAAGATTTCTCGCTGTAAAACGACACAAATATTACAAATTAAAATTGTGACTACTGTAATGAAGTTGAGAAATTGATATACAAGTGCCTAATAACAATATCATTTCTTTTTTATTATTTAAGATAACCTTGCTTCTAATTTCTATTTTCACTTAGAATTTAAAATTTTGTAAAATGTACTTTTTGCAAGAAATATGGAAAGTTAATTAACTGACTTTTTACTTTATTTCAATGAAATTATTTATACATAGTGTTACTCATTCATCCATAGAGAACAAAAGAAAAATACACAACAAATTTTTTTAAAACAAGTTATTAAATAACATTTAGGGAAAACAAAAGGGTTCCACTCAGTTTATTTTAAAATTAGTTTTATACAATTCCCAAATAAACGACATTTTGGTAATATAATATATAGTATCATAAAAACTTTCAATGCAATAGCAAACATTATGACGCAGTACATAAATAAAATCAGTTAATGAGTACTATTATTAGTTTTTAATTTTATTATTACTTTTGACGCTTAAGAAACAACATTCTGTTTGACTGAAAATTCAAAAAGACAGAAAAAAAAATAAAGGACCATTGAATATTTTCCTAATAAAAGTGGCTGAAAATGTAAATTATTAATATATATACGAATTTTTTGGTAATAGTCAAAAGGTTTACTACCTTCGAAAGGTTCCGAAACGCTGGAAGAAATTCTAAACTCAAAATGGTACTTACATAGAGAAGTCTTAAGAAATACATATAAAATTAAGTTTCTATCTCAATTATTTTAATAATAATTAAAAACTTACAATACCCCTTCGTAATTACATTTTCATTGCCACTTTAAAATCATAGTAAATTTGAGTTAATTTGGGAAAATTGTGCATGTTAATGCATGATGATAAAGCCAAAATTTATAATCTGATTACGCAAATATCTTGTTAGAAATAGACAGCTGATATACTTGAAGTGTATTTGGAAGGAATTCTAACTATTCTGGTATTAACTAACTGTTAGGCACTAACTAACTATTCATAGAACATTTCCATCAATTGTTCTGCACATTTGAGTCACTCAAATCAATGGACTTGCATCCCATTTTTAAATGCGGGAATTTGAAATATATGTATTCATTCATCTAATTTAAGACAAATAAAATATTATTACTTAAATTACCTCCACAACTAATTATGTTTAGCAATTTGTTATTCAGTAATAGGTAAATAAAAGTTATATTTTTTCTACCAGCCTTTGATAGAATCATTTAAGTAGTCGATTTCCTTGACTTCATTTTGTATCTTGAACATTCTTATATTGTATTTGACAGAATTTCGAAATTATTCTTTATTCTAAGTTTTGGAACTCTATCCAAAATTCTCTGGAATTAGGATATTTTAAAATCTGCGATAAATCCCAAGTATATTTCTCCCCCAATATAATAAATAAACTATTCTTAGCTTCATATTAACACATTTAAATTTCAAAGATAAAATATCTGTTTGGATGGGTAATATTCATTCACTTTTTAAATAATCATTTTACCAGATATAGGGAATCAGAAGAATATTCAAGATATTAATTTCATTTCTAATAGTGTTCCATTGCAGAATGTAACTATATTCTTAAAAAGAAAGACAGTTTTTTAAAGCATAAATAGTCAACTTGTAGCCTAAATATCTGTATTTTTACTAGGAAATTCTAATATTTTAATCCACATCTATTCATATATTAGTTTCAATTAAATCGATTTACATCCCATTCATATTTCACAAGTTGAATATATTATAATCTGACGTTATAACCGATATTATGGAAAACATCACACACCATTGACCATAATTAACATGATTATAATTTCCATAAATGTTTTAATCTTAACATAATTACTATAATTAACTAATACAATTAATTCAATCACACGTACATACCAAATAATAATTTATGATGTTAAATAACACATCTACTTTAATGTTCTTCTATTACATTATGTCACACTACTACACAGATATTTAAAAAAAAGTTAATAATAAATTCTGAATTATAATTGATTTGTTACCTTTAGAAAAAATTTAGTTCTGCGATTTTTTTTTTAAATTACAATAAATTTTTGGAATAATTCCAATAACCTTTAAGAAATGTCATATTACCTTTACACTGTCGTGAAAAAAGTTAAAAATTTATAGTTTAAGTGAAAGTCAGGAAAATGATAAAATGCTCCTATCCCATTTTCTCCAAAAGTGGACAAAAATAGCCCAGTGTCTCTAAGGAGGATTTGCATCATCCTAGGAGATCTAATAACGTTCTGATCGTCTTGCTGGAGAATTTTTCATCCGTTTAGCTGAAAGATAGATGGCCAAATTCCCACACACCAACAAGTTCTCTTCTGAGATTTCAAGAAATCAAAATTTTAAACAATGATAAATCATAAAATATATATCCATTCCTCATTTGAATTTCAAGCTGAATTTTAGATATCGAGAATACTTTTCACAATGCAGTCTGTAGTTTGTACCAAATGTATTCAAACTATTTTCAGTTCTTTCCCATTCTAAATGATTAAATTAAAGTTAATGCTTTAAAAACATTCTACGATTCGTGTTGGTTAGACTTGAACTAATTTAATTTTACTGTCAAATGTTTGGTCTACAATTGCTATAAATAATTTTAAAATGTTGTAATATATTTATAAAAGTGCTAAACAATTTTAATGTATCGAACAATTAAATTAGTTCACAACTAAATACAATCATATTGATCTGATCAAAGGAAATTTTACAATTATCAATATTGCATCTTTTATAAGAATTCTTGTCTCATTTTTAATTCCGAATTTTTTAATATGGTTTTGAAAGGTTTAATTGAGAAGGTGTTAAAAGAATTAAATACACTAATTTTATATGCTTCATCCTACTGAAGAACAAAATTCTTAAAATTCTTGTTTAAAACTGAATTTCATTGAAAATGATAAAGTTTAATTAACTATAAGCTACCGAATTCAGAACAAAAGCAAATTTTATTTTTTTCTTCAAAGTAAAAGTTGTTAAATATATTTTTATGCACAATAACATTATGATTACACACAGAGAAACACCAGACATACACGTTCAGCACAACAGACACACAAACACACACGTTCAGAACATCAGACACACAAACACACACGTTCAGAACATCAGACACACAAACACACACGTTCAGATATATATGTGTGTGAGTGTGCGTGTGTGCGTATAACTTGTCCTATTTTAAATTGCATGACTTTTTAAGTGATAGCTTCACGAATTTTGTTGTATTTTTGTGGAATTTAAAGCTTTAAATCGTAAGTGTACAAAAAACATGTAAAATTAAGTCATGAATTATATTTTTGCTTTCGACCAGTTTCCAAGTAAAATAAAGGTAATGATGTCATTCCTTTGGGGTTTTTTAATCCCAAAATGCGAAAAATATATAAAATATATATTGTTTATAGATTAATTTAATTATCTTAAAATACCGCTTAGAATCCTTTTGAATTTGCGAATAACATCACGTTCAATTATCATTCACTACTACCTACATGTGAAAACATCATTTGAAAATTTAGGTGAATGAGGAATCGTAAGGCACGTAATAGAATTTCATCGTTTCTTGATGAAATGCTTAATTGATAGCATAAGATGTACAATTAAATACATTTCAGTCAATCTGTTACTAATAGCTAATAATTATTCTGTATAACTAATACTATTTTTGCTTTTGTGTTGTGATACGTAAAATCCTTTGTTCTTACGTGGAAGATTTCACTTAAATTTAAAGTTTTGTTTGGCTATATTTATATATATATATATATATATATATACATTAATGCATACTTTCAAATATTAAAGATCATTAATTAAGGAAAAACACTTTTTAGCTCTTTATTAAGGAAACGATCTTTTAATGAATCCTCAGTAACCACAGGATATTTTTTCTATATGTTCTATTTGAAACAACTCCAATGATTTTGATGTATTTTTTCGGTTATAATACCTGCATGAATGTATCTTTATTTCAACTGTAACTTTTATTAGAACTGAGTGTACTACAAGCTCAAATTCTTGTTAATTCATAATTACCTGAATACAAATTACTTGTGTACTTTGTAATCACGCAAAATGATACAATTTTTTTTTGTAAATCCTATAAATTTTAGATGTGCGATATACTGTACATATATTCCATAGAAAATGAAGAGTAAATTTTCTAATCTCCGAAATTTTATTATGAAATATTATTAATATTAATTGTCAAACTCAATTATTTTCAGATTTAAGAACTCTTAGAAATGCTATGTTTGTTTTTAAAAATCTTTTGTTGCATTATTTTATGAAGTTCTCCCTTACAATGCAACATAATTATATTTTACTTGTATAAGTACATATTAACTAAAAGTATACAAATTAAGCAAAAGTCACGATATGTTTTAAAGTAAACAAGTTCATTGTGATTTGATTGGAGCTTATTCAGCACACAGAAGTCTCCTTCATATGTAAAAATAATTCTATATTTTCTCAGCAATAAATCATAAATGCTCAAATTGCCAACAAATATAAAAATTAGTCCCAAACAATAGTTAGAAATTTGTTTGGAGAATGTGTTATGGAATGAGAATTGATTTTTAATATTTGGTTTCTGTGTCTTTATGGTTTAAATATATATAATTACACTCCAATGCCATTTGTTTATATATTTCCCTTTGATCTGTAGATTCCATTTGTTCCTACGCTCAAGAGAAAAAAATATGATAAATTTGAATTGTTCCGCAGCGAACCACTTGTATATTCGAAATAAAAGATAGTTTATGGAAGATGTTCTGACGATATTTTTCTGCATTTGAAGCCAAACGATTCGTCCCATTACTTCTATTTCGGATCACTGAATGCCTAAATTTGACATTTTATTTTCTCTCGAAAAATATAGAATGATAATACTTTCTGAATTCCTATCGCTTTAGAACTTTATGCGTATAATCGGTAATGGAAAAAATTGATTTCATCTATACAGCAACTGATGCTGTATTATTGCCTTTTTGTGACAGGTCAATACTTCTTAGCTTGAAATTTTGCAGATGGAAGGATATTTTATTTTTAGGTATCAAAAATGAATCCTGATAATGTGGTTTCGGAAAATACATTCAAACGTTTTGGCAATTTCAAGTGAGACATTAAAGTCATATTTATATACTTGGGAAATGTAGGACGTACTTTAATTTAAAATCTATAATAGATAAAAAAAATTGTTAATTTATTAAACTCATGATTTTCTTTTACCATAATTTGTCTTCATTTCTCTTTCTTCATATATTATAAATTAAATTATATTTAATAATTTATTTTTCCGGAAAGTGCATGAGTAAACATATTTTTCAAAAATTAATGCAATTCCAAATTTTTGACATAACAGTTTTGATCAAATTACTTACAATTTAATCAGAATACTTAGTCTCTAGCTATACTTGAAATTATCTCATCTCTAAAAAGTTTGTTGTAAGTAGATCTTATAATGCAGTGTGGAAGAAAACACTCTTAGAATACTCATGAATTTCAAAAATTGAAAAACTTTCCGAAAAAAACCATAAGTAAAAATTAAATAGAAATGGAATACATATATATACATATATATGCACACACACACACACACACATATATATATATACACTAGATGTGACAAGTGACAATTTAATAGCCGGACTAGTCTTAAAAATTCGTTTGATTGAAAACATTATACAAATACCTTTTAGTCCCCTTCAACACACTCCGTTTCCCCAACAATACGACGCTGCATACGAGTTTTCCACTGTTCGAAGCAGTACTGCAGGACATTAGGTGTCACCTTCTTCAGTAAGTCTGCCGTTTTTGCCATCACCTCTTCTACACACATAAAATGTGTTCCCTTGAATGCTTTTTTCACTTTTGGAAACAGGTACAATTCTTATGGTGTGAGATTTGGTGAGTACCGTGGATGCTCGAGCACAGTAATGCGATTGTCTGCCATTAACTGTTCCACAGAGAGCGTATTGCACACCAAGGTGTTTTCTTGGGGTTTGAATTTTTGATATCGGTTTTGCGCAAACTTTCATCATATGCAAATCTACGGTCAAAATTTTTCTAATTGTCTGTTTGTCTATGTTCGAAATATCTGACAGCGTCCGAATACTCAAACGTTGGTGTTTGTGCACGATTTCATTATTTTTTTAATGTTTTCATCAGTTCTTAATGTCACTAATTGATCAGAGCGTTCATCTATTTCAACAGCCTTCTGACCATCCGAAAATTGTTTGCACCATTCACAAATTTGACAACGTGGCATGAAAGTGTCTCTAATACCCCCTTTAATAATTTAAAACATTCAGTTAAAGTTTTTTTTAAAACAAAACTATCACGAGGAATTTCAAATTTATGCGCTGCTCGAATTTTAATCGTATCATGGTTGCGGCACTACGACCCAAGAACGTCTTACTCAAACACGCTTGAAGAATATACTGAACTAAGTTGATGGGCGGAATTACGCGCCATTTGCACCGGAAGCATAAAGGTCAACGACATTCCCTTCCCTCTCCTCTACACCAAGCCTAATGGGTAGGGCATGAGCAGTCCGGTTACTTAATTATCACACACACACACACACATATATATATATATATACAGTGGTGAGTATTTGCTAAAGATAAATTACAAGATAGTATAATACAATAGTAAAGAATTGTTGCTACACTATTCGAAGATACGTATAGTACTTATTCTGAAAAATATAGATTATGAACCATTTTCAAGGAAAAAGTTATTCATTTGATGATGTTTACGAAGCAGTGGCAAAACGCATACATACTACTTCAGGAACTGTTGAGAAAGATGCAAATCACCATGGGATATGCTTACCGTGAAACGCATTGTAAAATTTTACACGTACTTTCTATAATGTAACTCATCATCTGAAGAGATTCGCTTGTGGTAAATCGTAGATAATGGTTTCTGGTTTATTGGAGGATATTTTCTTCAAGCAATTCGCTGCAATAATATCCATTTCCAATAGTGTTTAGGTCTGAAAAACGAGTTGGCCGTAAGAGACATTGAATACCATCGCTCAAAATACATTCCTGAACAGTGACTGGTCGATGATAGTGTGATTTTGTCTTTAAAAACAGATTCATCATCGATATTACAAGGATAATGCAAACATGATGCAATTGGACGTTATTAATGTACATTTGGCCGTTCATAATCCCAGATACGAGTACAAAGATATTCAAGTTGTAGAGGTGTGTCGCCAATGACAATATATGCCTATACCATTCTGACACTATATGTTGGATTTTGTACCTTTACTCGATGTATCACTACCATAAGCTGTGACACTCTTATGACAGATGAATTTCAGATGAATACGCTTTTACAATCCGATTGTAGACTGGACCTCCCTTCCTCAGAGAATACTAAACATGCACAGTCCTTGTCGGCCTATTTTCTATGCTCACAAAACCATAAAAATTTTATCCTTCGTTTCAGTCTAGTCAATGGCGCATACATAAGTCCCTAGTCGTACAATACTACTTCCCCTAAACATTTTGGTACAGTGTCCTTAGAGATTACCTGTTCTAAGTCAGAAAAATACTGATTTTCCAACTGTTTGCTATAAGTTATTGGTTTAATTTTATCAATGTAGCAGATAACTTATCACTTGCTGATCTAGTACTTATACCACTACCTTCTTTTTGTCCATTTATATGTATCCCATTTGTTTTAAATGATGTACGGATCCTTACTAGAAATATTTGGTCATTGTGAAATCCCCATTCTTCTGTAACTTTTTGCTCTTCTTCAGATTTTCATCTGAGTGATGTCGGAAGACATACCGAAAATTCTATGTTCGTCAATTAGTTTTTCTTCTAAACTGTTCACTTGTAATAATAATAATGTATTTGAGATATTAACGATCCTTGAAATCTCTTGTTAAAGCTATCTTCCTCTTTTACATGAACAAGAGAGAAAAACTAAATTTGCATACCCACTCATATTATTCTTACATTATCGCACTTTATCTAATATTCGAAATTTTGTTTCCGTTCCTTTTGTGGTTATATATATATATATATATATATATATATATATATATATACTGGCTTTTTTTAAGTAAAGTAACTAGATTTAGACCTAAGTAGGGTCCATTATGGTAGACAGATGTTTGTGAAACATGGAGGGAAAAAAAAGTGTATTAAAAGTTATAATTCAAATTTTACCATTATATGTCAGAAGGAGAGGGGTATGGTGAACAGAAAAATACAAATTTGAATAATAAAATTATATTTAATCTCAGCATATGCTCGATATGCATTCCATAGCCTTATAACTCATGTTCAAAACATGTTATAATATGTTCATCATAACGGAAAAGTTTTCTCGATACCAGTTATTTGACGTGTTATGCTTATATTCTGTTCAGGTAGATTCCATACACTTCCTCCATACACTGTATTTTGCGAATACCCACACTCAGACGTCACCGAGATTCAAGTCCTTAGAAAGGCCAGGCAATCAAAATACTACTCGAAATTATCCAATCATTTCCAAAGTGGGGCAATGTCGTCACCGGTCGAATAACGGGAAATGATGTTACTACCATGCATGAAGACAGTACTCACTAAACACTATCGTTAATGTAAAGGAGGAATGACTTGCAGCTGTAGAAACTTTGAACAATAGCCGTCCTTATTGGAACACATTTGAGGGTCATGAGTAGTGTTCTCAAAGAAGAACTGCAGGAGAAAATCGGAAGGAAAGCCACAACCTACAAATAATATACTGCAGACGCACAGACAGTTCAAACATAACGTAATCATTTATCATATGCGACATTCTGAATATTATTTGCTCAATCTAGGGTAAATTACAGCTCGTTCGATCACATAATAACTCAAGATCCTTCATTACGAACAACTTTTCTTGCCAAACGCATCCGATCAAAGTAAGTGAGTTGCTCAGGGTCTGCAGGGTTAAGTGCTGGAAGAAACCATAGATCTCATATGGATATTATTTTACAATGGTTCAAAGAAACATTCATATTATAGATCAAGAGAGGAGAATAAAAATGGAATCGGATTCCCTTTAGACCAAAGCAAAAGCGTTTTCTTCGTTTGAAAGCCGTTTCCACCCTCTTCCTTGAAGCACACTCAATTCTCCAATTTCTTTGCACCAATCTCTTTATGGCAGCAACTAAAATCTTTTTCAACCACTCCAAATTTGTATTATGTCCTTTCTCAAGCATGAAAAACACCATATATAAAACGAAACCTGAACTGTTATTTTTATTGTAGATTTATTTTACCTATGGTCCCCTTATAGTGAGTATACTAAATTTCATCAACATCCATGTAAAAGAACGAGCTGAATGTAGGCTCAAATATGATAGTATGTTAACTTTAATTATAAAACACCGAAGAAAACACAGTTATTTGCTTATATATATATATAAATATATATATATATATATATATATGTGTGTGTGTGTGTGTGTTTGTGTGTAGTGTATTTTACAAACATAGCACACTTTGAGAGACTTTAACACTATAAATACGGCTACGATTATTTTGACAGTTTCGTAATTTGTATTATGTGCTACAATTTTAATTTTTTCCCCAAGCTTCTAAAATCTTATGAATTTTATTAATTTTACGTTAAACATGCGCACACATATACAGAATTTTATTCTACAGTAAAGAGGGTAATAAAATTTGCTGTATAACTGAAAAGAAGGGAAGGCATTTGAAGTCAGTATGGAAAACTAGCTGAAATCGGTAATACAAATTACAAAAACTTAATAAAATCAAAATATGTAATTAAAAACCAATATTTGGTTACATAAAATGTTATTATTTGAACTAAAAGAAAAACTCTTATTTCTTACTCTCTCTCCTATATCTTTCCTTCCACCCCTTTCCAAATAAATGTTTTCATTGAAATGCTAAGCAGATTTTTCAAATGAAAGAACAGTTTGTTCAGTCAGTGATAAGTGTCTAATTAGAGATGATATGTGATAACGAACAAATATTATTCTTTGAGTAGTATTCGATATTCAGTGGAACATGGTTCGTCGTAACGGTCTTGGTAATGAAGAAATTTTTCAACTTTTAGGTGAATTAAATGAATATGGATAAGAAAGAGATGAAATACCTGAGAAAGTTGAATTTTTTAGACAGAAAATGGAAACATTCGATACTAATTCTAAATTAGATGACGAAGTACTAAAACAAATTTCGGTAATCAAGACTAAATCTACTTCTAAAAATAAACGAAAACGAAGGAATACTGAAAAAATGTTACATTACTAACTGCTTCTGATATGGGACATGCATCACGTAACGAAGTTACACAAGATGGCACAATGTGGTTAAGTAAACATGGGCACTTTCAAAACATAAATATACTATCGAGGCCCTGTGGAGTGTCTTCCTATGCAAAGCGGCACATAGAAAGCGTAATATAGATCTATAACCATCACTTTTCAATATGTTATTTCATAAGATGTTAACAAACAAAAATTCAGAAATTCATCTTCAGAAAAAAAGTAAGAAGTTAAGGTGTATATATATATATACACACACACATACACACACACACACACACACACACACACACATATATATATATATATGACATATATATACATATATGTTTATATATAATGTGTAATAGTGTTCTCGTTAAAGTATTACTTCTTTTTATTATAATTACTATTGTGAATTTCGTGTGAAAGACTGCGAACTAAATTTGCTTTGTATGAATATTTTAAGTGTTAATCTTTTCTCATCTGCTCAAATAAAATAGTTAACAAATGCAACGTTAAAGTTTGCTGAGGAGAAGTAGTGTCCTCCGAGCAATTCTTCAGAAGCCTCCGCTACGCCTTCTCCTTGGGAGTGCTAAAAACGTTTTTCAATACCTCCCCCCCCAAAAAAAGTTGTGTTATTTTTTTAAAAGTCGTAACTCATTTCACTATACCTTCAAACGAAAACCAAATATTATGTACATATACCGGGTGGTTATAATTAAAGTTACACTATTCAGAGGCCTGCAGAACCCATTCTGCTTATTGGATTTTGAAGAAACTTGGAATATATGTTATATGGACCATGCGAAAAGGGTTTCTGCAATAAAAAAAAATAGTTCTAATTTTGACCACTGGGAGGAAATGTGGTGCCTAAAGAAGGTTAAAAAAATGTTCGAATCATTGAAATTCATTCAATTACAGAATATGCTCAATATGTGCTCTATTGACATCAATAACGTGTTGAAAGCGCATTATAGCGTTTTCAATGGTAGCGCGAAGCAACTCACGAGGAATTTCAGCCACATTGCGTACAATGCATGCTTTCAAATCATGTAAAGTCCTAATTCCTCCTCTAGAAATACGGTCTTTTAGAAATCCCCACAACAAGAAATCACAGGGATTTAAGTGGGGGGACGAGAAGTCCATGTATCCGGAAAATGTCCGGATCACCAAAGTTAGCACTTAGTAGTGCTTTGACTTGGCGCCCAATGTGAGGAGTTGCTCCATGTTGTATAAAGAAAGTGGTTTGCTAATGACCTACTATTGAAGGAGTTCAATATACTGTGCATTCATGACAGATCATCTTTTAGGACCGTATGGAGTGAGAGTTTCAAAGAAAAAAGGTCCCAGGAATCAGTAAACTCTGCATCAAATCCACACCAAGCAGTCACGTAAGCAGAATGCAGTGGTTGTTAATTCAGGACATTAGGAGACAAAATTCCCCATATGCGGTAATTTTGACTATCCACAGTTCCATCTAAATAAAAGTGTGCCATGTCTGAACATAGAATTTTCCAAGGCCATGCGTCATCAACTTCCAATCTTGCCAAAACTCGGCAAGGAAATTCAAGGCGTGTTTTGTGATCTTGAGGTTTCAACGTTTGCATCACGTGGATCTTAAACGGATTCCATTTTAAAATGTATCGCAGAATTTTTCTTATTGTCAACCACAAAATCTCCAACTCACGTGAAACTGATCGACCACTTGCTAAAGAACAGATGAAACTGGAGGCTCTTTCAACCTCAGCAGTAGCAACTTCTTCGGCAGTTTCAGTCCCCACCGGTTTCCGTCATCTTCCGAGCAGCACACTCAAATCTCCAGTCTCTTAAAATTTTATGATCATCTTCCTCAAACCAATCCTCCTAAGGGGCCTTTTCACAGATCCTTTAAACGACGATATTCACGCAGAGCAGCTAAGTGTTTGCTGCTGCTCTGATAAAACAATTTTGCCAGTAAAGCTCGATCATTTTTTGTAAGGGCATAATTAACGATGACAAACGCTATCAAAGTTTATCTGGCTATGACTTCAAGTTTATATAGAGATTTTATGGATTTGCATAAGGGATATTCGATAAAAAGGCACCTGATGTTCAAAATGTGTATTGATTTCTTTATTGCAGACTTCTTTTCTCCATGTTCCAAATAGCATATATGCCAAGTTTCTTCAAAGTCCGATGATCAGAACAGGCTCTACAGGTCTCTGAATAGTGTAACTTTAATTATAACCACCCGGTACACACACACTAATAAACACACACACACACACTAATAAACACACACACACACACATATATATATATACGTGTGTGTATAAGCCAACTATGATTATTTAAAAAAGTGCGATAAGCATTGTCATCCTAATCAACCAGGTTTAAATATTTATACCAATTTTTGCAATTTATTTGCATTGAAGCAAATATATTTTTTATTTGAGAAAAATCATTTGGCTTAAAATTGGCATGTAATGTCTTGTAGTTTCTAACCAGATAATTCTAGTTTAAAACAAATAAAACTAGTAATATAATACTAAAATTCTAGTGTCATATTTTTCCATTTTATTGAGAGGGAACTTTTTGCATTCTTTGATGACAATCCTTTTACAAAAAATTATATATACATACAATCTAGTGGATCTATTAAATTTTCTTTTCAATAATTTTATTTTGGAATTAGAATAATTTTGTATTCTTCCATTTTATATTTTATAAGCTGAAATAATTTGAGAACTGTAAAATAGAATTTAACTAATTGGTGCATAAATTAGATTTAATTTTTCCTTACTTTCCCTTTTGTAGATTTGCATTCAAATCTAACTTGTGACTGATATTATAATATTTTGAGACAAATTATACTTCCTATATAATTGTCATTTAATATACAATTAAATGATGTGTAGAGTCCTTGTTAGAATTTAGAGTGATGCTTGTAGTTATATGTCATCTGTAATCTTATTATCGTATTGTGCAGTATAATGTGTGTTTCTCATCCGCATTACAAAAGAAACATCACCAATGTATGTCTACTAGAACAGTATAAAAGCATGCATTTATTAACTAAGGGCTTCATAAATGGTAAGAGTATTGAAATGATCTAGCCTATTGAATATACTTTAAATGCTGGTTCTGGCCTTGAAACATTATTTAAAGCTTCATTCCGTTTTGAGGTATATTTCAATCTTTGTTTGGTAATAGTATTAATGGTTGTTAAAATAAATATTTAAATTATTTGAATTTTTACATCATTATTTATACTTGGAATAACAAATCTTTTTCAAATGCAAAATGTTGTAAATGAATAGAAGAATACTATGAAAGTTTTAGTATGATTATAAAGTTATACTGAATAAATTTACATACTTTCATTTGGAAAATAAAATATCGAAATTGATTTAAATATTTAGCTAGAAAACATATTTTCTGCGAAATTAAATTTATAATAATTTTTCTTAAATAAATGTAAGCACTATGCTTAATTTTTCACGAATCAATTTAATATGTATTATATGAAGAAAGTAAATAAGTTATTATAATGCGAGTATATGGGAAGAAGCTATATAACTGCTTTTTCATATGAATAATATAATTGTGGTATTGTTTGCTAATATATTTTTGTTGCCTTTTTATGAAATGTAAGGATTAGTAAATGCTTTTCTTACTCATTTACGCATAAAAAGTTTCATTACAGTTTAATTTCTTTATATCAAGAATTTAATCATAGATGTAGTAAATATGGAGTCACTTATTCTATGTTAAAATTAAACTAACGACACACAAACACAATTTTTGCTTATAACTTTTGATTCTCACTCAAATTATTTTCATTTTTTCTGTTTTTCTGCATTTTAAAGTATTATAAAATCATTTTAATTAGCTTCAATTAAAAATGTGTTAAGAATTGTTAAAATTTCTGGCTGAATGGCATTACTTAATTATACTAAGAGATAATACAAACAAAAAATTGAATAAAAAAAAGTTATTAATAAAAATTCTAATTTTGATTTTCTATGAACTAAATTAAGTGTATATGGGATAGCAACAAAAAATGAATATGTTTTAAATAATTTCAAACTGTTGTAATACTAAATAAATTAGAATTTAAAGACTATTTAGAAAAAAATCAAGATTTAGTTGTGAATAATTTGAAATATATTAAGCTAATAGTTTTCCAAATCTTTAAGAATTTTTTTTTAAAAAAAAAGTATGCACTGAAATCAGAGCTTATCAAAAGAAACAAAACTTGTCCGAAAAGAAAGAATTTGCTACAAATATGTTAAATGGTAATATGAAACGCACAAATAGGCACTTTTTGTCAAAAAATTGTTAAAATTTCCAATGATTAACTAAAAGATTCTTTGGATTGAAAGAATAATTTCAGGGTTTTTTTTTTTTCGCCTTTGTTGTCATTTTTATTGTGTTTTATAAAATGAATGGTCTATTTGACGAATAAGTATATTTTGTAGAACATGACATAAATGTTACTTCGTGCTAAAGGTCAAAAAACTGTATTAGGAGCACCTTTCGATAAGACCCGTATCACATCACACAATTTCACTTCGACTATTCTGATATCCCAGTAAACGGTACCAGTAAAAGATGCACCATTCTCCTTAGGATAATGGATGAACAGAATGGCTTAGAACACAGTGATCTGCTTACATTTTTAGTCGGAGCAGCTCCATCACTTGACCTGTATAATCAAACAATTTTTAATCATTTTTTTTCGTTTATATCAAAATGTAAGGCGTTATCTTTGTAATATCTCATCATAAGCTCTTATCATTTTTATCAGCATAAATTTATGTCCCATAATTAGCTTGATGTATTGTGACCTGTAATGTAATTTTTCAAATACTTTCCAATTAACTGGGGTCATTATATATAATTAATGAGATAGTAACTGTCTCTAAAGAGTTCACCTCCTGAATTGAAACACATGCATATATGACTGATATGGATTATTTAGTTGTGATTTATCATTTCTTCAAATATGTGCTAAAATTGTAGAATCCCTCTAAAAATTTAATTCTATGAATTGATTTTAAATAGGACTTTATGTCAAAAGCTGTTTAAAAGTTACTCTCGACATGTTTTTCTTGAATGAAAAACTTAAACTTTAATTTGTTATTTTTCTAATTATTTCAAAAACATTACTTTGGTTAATTTATTTGAATTGTTTCCATTTCCAGCAATGCTAACGAATATTCAATCTATAATCTTCTAAAATTATAATAACATACAATTCATTGATAATATCTTATATTTGTAGAAACTGCAATTTATCTGAATACCTGTCTGTCATTTTATTACTTTTTCCATCTAATGCAATTTTATTTATTTAAAATGTATGATGAGAAAACAGTTTTCTTTGGAAAATAAAATGAAATATGATATTCTCATTCCGTTAAATGATTGGCTCTACTTTAAGTAAATTGGTCTTATATTAGAAGCATTGAATTAATAAAACTTGCATTCGTAAGTTACTTAATTATGTGTATTGTTCAGAATTTATGATGAAAAAAACATAAAACATGAAGGTAATTATTCATATGAAGAGAAATAATAACACATACCTACCTTAAATAGCTTTTTAAATAATATTTGAAATATAAATTCATTTCTTATGTTTTAATAAGTTGGGTCAAATTCCATGATTTTATTTACTCCAACAATATTTTTTTCCATTACAGAAATATTTAGTTTTTTATATATTGTAAAGAAATATTATTAAGAAACATTTGTTAAAATTAATGGTATGGTATTACTATGATTTCAAATAATAAATGAAAAATTCAGTAGATTGAATTGTTATTCATTACATTATGTTTCTTACCAGTTAAATGTATTATTCTGATTACATTAACCATAAAGTAGCTTTTCTATCATTTCTCAAATTTTTGGAGTAAACTATTTTATAAAATACTGCAAAAAATAAATTGCTCAATGCAAGGTTTTGAATGTTACATGTGTTAAATACCTTTATGGAAAAAAATATGTGTATAAAAATGTTGGTCAAAATAAAGGATTTTAAATCATATAACTTTCTCTATTCAAATATCTTCTCTGGTAGGAACGTAAAACGAAAGGCTGTTTTAACATTATTGTATGTATTTCGAAAGCAAAATCTTTGATACAATTTTTTGAATGAAAATTAAAATTCATAATTTTGTTAAGAAAGGAAAAGATTATCAATTATTTTCGAAAAAGAAACTCGTTCTTTATTTCTGTTTTTATTTTACTGTTGGATATTTTTTCATTAAAAAAGTTAGATGTAGTAAAAAAGTAAAAAAGTTAGATTTCTTTCTAGAATTCAGTGGAATTACATTTTAGGGATGTAAGAATTTAGAAAATTAAGAAAGCCTTTACATGTGACTAAATCTGCTAGATCTCATTAATTCAAAAGCATATTTTATTAAACCAATAGATTTTTTCTGTTTTGCAAATTTACAACAATCCAATGTTCAAAAAAATTAATTTATTTAGTCAAATATAAATTTCACACATTGTACATTGTTGTTGTGAAGGCTTCTTAATTTATATCATTCAGAGTTTAGTTGAAAAACTAATTATTTATGCTTGCATATAATTTTCATATCACTATTTGAATATCTTATATAATCAAGGGAATAAAAGGAAACTTAAGTTTTCATACATTTTTAACTATACCCTCTCATAAATTTTACTAGATAAAAATCAACTTAACGAAAAAAGATATTTCTAAGTGCTCTTTTTATTTTTCACATATTTTGTTTTAAATTAATAGTTTATTCCCATTGAGGCAAATGAATGACCAATTAAAATTTGTGAAAGAAAATTTTTATTTTTATTAATTTATTAATTTTTTCGCTTGCTGATGAAGAATAGTTTTAGTCTAATAGTTGTCAACTAACGATATTTACCCCACTCGAATGTTTTAAGAAATTTATTAATTGGATCTAAAACAAAATACTTATTTTAAAATTCGATACATCAATAAATATGTATCGTATTTTAATATTACTGAAGTCTGTGCGCGTATGTATGATCCTATCAGAGTCAGTTCAATTTTAAAAGATAATTTTCAAAAAAAATGTATTCGAAAATAGGCAATACATTGCACTGCGTATAATAAAAACAAGTGCACTCCAATGTATCACTAACATCAATATTATAATTTGTGTTGAATTTAAATGGGCAAATATCAATAAAAAATTAATCATGGAAATATTAAATCAATATTGAATTGAATCGTAATAGTATGTATGTATGCAGTGTATTGTCATAATATGAATTCACGTGATAGCTTACGAATTTCTCATTTCGAAAGAAAACATGGAATTGACTCAAACAAAGTTTAACTGACACAAATCAAAACAATGTAATTTTTTTGTGATTAAGTTTTAACTTTGCTCTGAAATAGCTTTTTGTTTAGTTTGTAGAATCCCTGTGGATTCACTTTGATTTATTTCTTAAAAAAATGTACAGTTTCAATTAGAAATTAGTAAGAAATTAAGTTTATTGCTTAGTTGTACATTTGTTGTTCTTATTTCCAATTACACATGATCCAAACGAGTGTATACCAAGTCCTTCGTGTCATTTACCCTCAAAGATTTCAGAAAAGTGTACTAATACAAATCGGGTATTTCTAGTCCCACACAAGTCAGAATATAATACTGTTAGACTTGATTAGATGTATATTTAGGACAAATGGTGTAAATGTTACTACCGTATGGGAATAAAGTGAATTTTAAATGGCACAAAATAATTCTGAAACGTCCTATAATTTACTATTTGACATCTTGAGCTTAGCTGTTATTTTCTGGATACTGAATTCACCCACAGAAGCTCTGATAATTTTTTTCTTAGCTAATTTAACGACAGGGCCATTATAAATGAGATAAATGTGAGAGGAAATCAATTGGATATAAATATCAACTCTGGTATGTAAAACAATTCCTTCATTTGTTTAACATTATTGATGCAGGTTTTAATTCAAAACTGTTTCCATTTCTTACGATATCGTATGATATTAAGACTATTAGTGCGAAACGAAACATTACATTTGGAAATAAGAGAATTAACACTATCTAAAGCCTTCTGTATTGCAATAAATTATGATCGAAAAATTGAGCAGAAATCTTGATTTCTTTGTTTCTGCACCATGACGCCAATGACATGCCTTACAAAAATTCTAATATCTGTGTGTGTTTTCTGCTTAATTTCTATTCCTATCTGTATACATTTTTATTACCTCTTTAGAAATATTATTTATTACTTCCAAAGCCTAGTGTCACAGTACCTTCACATAATAGGGCCTTTCATTTGTTGTTGTTCATAAGATCCTATGGAAAAAAGATTCCCTAAAGACTATCAATTGGTGACAAGTGCATGCAAGGACTAAATGGCTCAACTTCACAGGGTTGACTCATATCCCGAATGAAAATTCCTTTTTAATAATTCGTTAATAACCATCCTATCCAACCCCCATCGATACCTGGCAGCTCAATTTTATCCCTCGAGACGATATTTTCCCAAATATTTGATACGTGGTTGTATCGAGACGATATTTCCCAATAAGCGGTAGTATACCAGCCTCAAAGATCAAAATATCATTGAGACAGTTTCGTCGTAAATCTGTAATTACATGAGGAGCATTTACCTGAACGTTTCCAAGTTTTTCAAAATTTGATGCCGATGCAAAAATATATAATTGGTGCCCATATTCTAAGATTACTCCTCAGTGTTAAAGCATTTACACTCTAATTCTGGCCTAAAATATATTTTAGTATGTTAAATATTTTTCTACGTTTTAAAACTTTTATTCGTGTGTTTATTGCTAGAGTTCAGGATGAAAAAATATGTCTTGTATTTGAATGCTTTCCTCGATTAAGGTTATTGAATGGCAGTTGAGAGAATATCTGTCAATTATGACAAAAGCTGCAACTTGACCAAACATAGGTTGATTCTACTTAGAGTTAAAGAAGTATAAGAGCTGAAATGCTCAAAAATAATATTTTCATCAAAAGGGCTGAATCTGCTGCATATATGGGCCAAAGATTCGATCACAACCAAGAAAAAATAAAATTGCATGGGTTTGAGAAAAATTCCCAGTGGTACACATTTACTTAATACAACATAGAAAAAATGACTTTTGTAGACAACTCTAAAGGTTTCATGTCAGAAGAAGTCAAAAATCCATGACAATGCATTGCCTTTTATAGAAAAGTTGTCATGCAACTTAGCAATTAATTTACTCATTTATATTTTATCAAAAGATTTTGAAAAATAAAGAAAGGCTATAACAGTGCGATTAGTTGAACTCAAGTTTTTGGTATCTCTAATATGTTTCAAAAATATAAAACTGATCCACAGTACAGCGTTCTTTCCTAAAACTGTACTACTCTTCAGGAAGCAGACGATTGCTTGATATATGGGGCAATATCCTATTGAATGACTGAGCTGAATAAATTCAACACTGAATTACTGAACCGATATTAACTCTTCACCATTCATTGGGAAACTTGCCACTATTCCAAGATTAATTGAATGTATCAAGTAGTATATGTTTCCTGAAATACAATTGCATTAATTATCATTTCGCATTGTATTCCATTAGGTCCAGAACCTTTTGAAGTACTGATTTCAGCAAGTGTAATGTCCAGTTTCATAAAAGAGAAGTTTCTATTAAGCAATCAGTTTATCCTTCTTCTCTCACGGGAGCGAAAGACAAAACTTTCTTTCCCTTTGACTTCTGACTTGTCATCAATAGACATATCCAAAGAAATTTTGTTCTGATAATGTCTACCAAAATTATCATAGCTACTTTATTACAAGAGAAGACAGTACCATGTTCGAAAATCTAACTTCAGTCTCCAGATAAATTTAGGGAACTAAAATTATTACAGTTGAACTTTTAGGTTATGAAGAATATTTACATTTTTCAGCTTGAAAGAAAAGGCAAAATTAGTCTCTCCTTGAGATGTACAAAATTATAAATAAGATATAATGAAGAAAATGTGTTACAATTTTCTATCTCATTTATACTAAAAGTTAACTTAAACTGACAACGTTTATAAATAAAAACTCCAGCGACTTCGAAAGAATCAAAACTTTAAAACTTCCTTTACAATTAACTTAAACTTTAAAACTTCCTATTTAAATCAATTTAAGCAATCTCTCTTGAACTTTCTTCCATCATTTGGAATCTATCATTTTTACTTCATATATAGAAAGCTTATAGAGGAAATAGAAAATGCAAATGTTTCCAGTTTATATCTCTCTATATGAATTTCAGAGAATGAATATGGATTCAGTAAAAGAAATAACATCACTAGAACTGCATAAAATCTTATGAAATGACGTTATAACAGAAAAATGGCGATTCTTACAAATTTAAGAAAATTTACAAATCAAGAATATTTTAAGCCACGATATTAAATATATGCTTGAAGACTACACAGTACCTTATAGATCATAAAAATATCGAAATTATTTTTTTTTCTATTTCTTTCATTTTTCGGTAGCCCATATATGGGAAAATCTTAGCCCTAAATTTCAGAACCTATACCCAATTAGCTTTTAAAATATTGAAAGTTTTCTGAGTGTTGCCAGTCTCCCAATTTGACATCTGAGGGAGGTGTGGTTAGTATCAGTTTAATTTTCAAGAATTGGCCAATCTTAAATTTAATTAATTAAAAATATGTTTGAATAAACCAATTCCTTTAATAAAAGTTTTATTAATTTCAACTTTCACTACTAAAATCTTTTGTTTATATCTGTTCTGCTTCCGTTTTTGTGTTTTTATTTTTTAATTAAGTAACAGTGATAAAAAAAGCTTTTTTCCATGATCAGATTTGTTTTTAAGCAAAAATTTTATAACTTAAAATCTTTGAAGCTTGCTTAATCCCTATTAAGAAAATACCTCGGTCGAAACGGTTTTTGTTTGCTAAAATACAAGTTTAGAAATATATGAAACACTAGCAAAAACATTTATATGAAAACCAGCCTACTGCATATTCTGTTATGAGTCTTCAAAATACCAGTGTTATGAATACTGGCATTTCGGATAAAACTGGAGGAAGCCATGAATTGTGCGAAATTATATTATAGAGGATACTAAAAGCTTCGATATTTTTTTTAAAAATTCCTTATCCGATCATGCCATAATGCATCTTTAAAACTTTGCTTAGGTTAAAGAAATCGATTCGCATAAAATTTGAATGTTATAATATGTAAATATGAATTCTTTGTGTTAAAAAAAAGGAAAATATACTCTTCACAAAAATTATTGGTACCAAATTGCATCAAGTAATGTTAGAAATCATCAATTTTCTAATGTCTTACTTTATATAAACATGAGTGCAAGGCAAATTGAGTTTGAAACTGCTACTAGTATTGGAGAAGTTCTGTATGCTATAAATTTGCATATAATGGTTAATGAAGCCTTTCATTTCTACAAGATAAAAATTCCAGTAAGACATATATTTTACGGGAAGATGTCTCATATGCGGATATTCAGGAAGATGTCACAAAGACATTTGTTTCGAGAAAACTGTCGAGAAAATAGAAGTGAAACATTGGTTGGTTGGCTGGTCTTATTATCATCGCACTCGAAGCTACAAAAGTGCTATCTGCGACGGACCTCACAATTTTGAACCTCAGTCAAGAGACGATGTGAAACGTTGGAATAGGCTGTGTTATCGACCTATTAATTTGCTTTGGGATAGAATATGAAGTAGTATCAAAGCGGTGTGAAGATTACCAGCTGATTAAATTTGTCCATAAAGAAGGCATTGCTAAATTAGGTGTTTGTATGAAGATCATAAAAATGTCTTCAGTAAGACGCTCTTCAAGGCATCTGGTTTAATAGAATTAAATACAGCAGTGCAGTTTTGTCAAAGATCTGTGAGATCTGCTGATCAGAACCCTCAACATAAAAAGTATTCTTCTTGTGCTGATTTCAGGTGCTTCTGCGGCTCAATGCGGACTCGAGTAAAAACTCAGATTCTCATAAATATTAGGTAAAAACTACGATCGATAAAGAACATCTATCAAAATTCTTA
>BMAW01014424.1:9741-19921 GCA_019974015.1 Nephila pilipes
AAAAAAAAAAAAAAGAGACAGTAATAATTTTGTTAATTTGAGTAGGATAAAGCTTTGATATCCTATTTTTTCAGCTCTTTGATCAAGAGGTTCCTTCAAGAAAACGGTAAGCTCAAAGGGTTTTCAAAGTGTAAAAGGTTGAATACTTCTGCTATAGATAATTGTTTCGTTAAAAACAAAAATTGAGTTAAGGTAATGATTTTAAAACTTTTGTTTTCAATATGAGAGTAATCCAAATAAAATCTTGTAAAAAAGGTAAATGAAAAGTGTATATATATATTTATTTATAGAAATATAAAATTTGCACTTTTTTTTTTTTTTTTTTAATTTTTTATAAATTTTGCTCTAAAAGCAACAAGAGAGCTATGAAATTTAAAATAAATATATATTACAATCTGTGTCTTTTAGTTACTAAAATCAAACTCTTAATAAAAGCCAATACCTTGATATAAATTTTCTTTCCTATTGGGGCAATTAGAATTGGATACAATATTATCAACAAAATTCAAATAATTATTTCAGTTAATACAACCACATGCTGACAATACAGCAACCTCATTGAGCAATTGTTTTGATCAGGTTTCAACTTTTTAGCCACCTAAGGGGCTATTGTTTTAGTTGGGTCAATTTTGGCGAACCAGATCACTTTCCGCGTACGAAATTACTTTCCAATTTTTAATCGTTCGCTTCAATTTTAATTACATATAGCTTAAATATATTCAATTTAATAATTAGTCATTTCCTTTAATTTTAATTACATGTAGTTGATATAATATTCAACTTAAGAATTTATCGTTTGCTTTGATTTTAATTACATTTAGCTAAAATAAAATCAATTTAATAATTTACTGGTCCCTTTAATTTTAATATCGGAAAAGTTTACTGTTGTCCATTTATCATTTACTATAATTCTAATATTCAATTGAGTAATTTAATAATAATTAAAAAAAAATAGCGCACTTTGGGTGGCAAAATCTGTTCTTTGCAAAATTGTGTATATAGAACATTTTATTATATTAAAATTTATATTTATATAATTAATCGGTATACACAAAATTTGGAATATCACTAACATCGTCGATCTTTTATAAATCAAGTGATACGATTTTGAAAAAAATTAAATAGTTGAAACGGATTTTTTGAAATTAGAAGGCATGAAAAAAAGAGTAAAAAAAAGTTGTCGAAAGGGAAGAATGACTATTTTTGAAGCAATGAAAACGGCAGTTTCTTCCTACTTTGGGATAGCTTTCAAACACTTGAACAACACAGAAGGGCAATTTAGCCTCAGGAGGGACCCCTCCCTACCGGAAAAGCTCCCAAGAAACTGTAAAAGAACGATGGAGATTAAATTACCCCCTTTTTCTCTTGTTTTGAATGGGGAGGGGAGATAGAAGGGAAGAATCGAGGTGGGAAACAGCTCCACTTCTTTCAGTTCTGTCTAGAGGAAATATTTATTACCCTGTGACGTCATTTTCAAACTTCATGATAGCTGTCAAAACATAAATATAAGAAAATGGAAAATATTAGAGCAAAATTGAAAAATTTAAAAGCATCTAAGAAGTTCCTAATTTGAATTCAAGCGAAATAAGGAAATTTAAGAAAAATAAGGCTTGTAATTTCTCTTTTATAAGAGAACTATTTACTTCTGTTCCATATGACCAGTATTGTATGAGTACTTTGTCCGCACTAAGTAACGCCCCTTCCCCCCTCCCAGTAGAGGGAGCTTTCGTCGATTCTTACTTTCGGAATCGCTCGAAGGGAGCCTTAAGGCTGTCATCGACTAATGTTAAAGAATAGGGCCCAAAGTTCAAACATATTTTCAAATAGAAGAAATGCTTCAATATTAATGTAAATTATGATGGGTATAACACATAAGTATTTATTAAATAGCTTTCTTAGAATTTTGATTTTAAGAAAAGTATGCTATTATCTGCCTATATGTAAAATGGATGTTTAATTGTCTATGTTAAAGTATAGGAAACGAAATGTTCGAACACATTTTCTACAAGAAAAAATTTATTCATTCACAAGAAGAACTAAATAATTTATAAATATACCTTTCTCTATGTCGATAAGTGGAAACAGAATATAGTTTTATGTCGTTATTAATGAATCTTTAAAATTTCAAATTAATTTTTATGAATTATTCACGTACTTCGGACTGTCTGCAACAGATATATCCTGCAACGCCAGGATATATATATATATATTTTTTTTTTCAGAAAAACATACTTTTGGCGAGGAATGCTTATTGTTGGAGAACATTTACAGTTACTTTCTGAAATGAAATTATAGCAAATTAAACAGTAAATAAAATTATAGCAAATTGTAAATTGTGACATATAGTAAAGGATGTAGCTAGCTTTATGATTCACTGAAGCTTAAAAATTTTAAGAACTAACCACTAATACTTTCTCGGGTTTGGGAATATTTTGTGGTGAATATAAAAACTTATTTGTAATGGTAAATGTGTGTTATTGAAAAGATTTAGCTATTAGATAAGTTTTGATTCAGTGAAGAGAAAGGAGAGAAAAAAGAATCTGAATTAAATAAATATTGAACATCTCCAAAATCATTTAACAATTAAGTAATTTCTTATCCAATAAAAAAGGCAACAAAATGCAAATTAATCAGTCGTGAAAGCATAAAATGATAAATTCTAATTTAGTCTCATGCTGAACTTAATTAATTTGCTTATTTCAATAAAAGTAATTTTATGATTTAAAATAATTTTTTGATTTATTATTATCATTTTTCAAAGTGAATAACGCATATCACGAAATTTAAGTATTAGAACCATTGGAATAACTATTAATAAAATATTGCTACCAAAGCTGCATTGTGCATCAATGCACTGTGCTCCTATTTCAATTTACTTTGTAACATGTTGAAGAAATCAGGAGATGAAATTTCTATTTGCTGAATAATATTAGTATGAAAGAAACAAAACGCAAAATACTGCTTCAATCAGCTGTAGTTTTTTTTATTTGAAATTATTGGCATATAAAGAAGAATGAAAAACAAATGAATAACTATTGGTAGCAAAAATCTGAAAATATATTTCCATCTTTCGAGGTCAGCGTCATTTGAACTTTTTAATAAGTAATTATCATAAATATTCATTATATTTTAATAAGTGATATATTTGTCATAAATGTAATAATAAATGTACGTTATATTTTTAAATTGTTACTATATAAATATATCATCAAATGATTATATAAATCAGTTAAAATTTATGTATTTCAATAAATCTTCTCACAATCTTCAAAATTAAAAGGCATTTTCCATAAATAAAACTGAACTGAATACTGTGGAAATGCTTTCCATAATCGTTCTAAGTATAACTTTCTCTAAACCAAATCGTTGATGTTATAAGCTGATAATTACAGAAAAATAAAATATTTATGATCTCTGTAGTTTACCTAACTACTGCATTACTTGTTACATTTTGTTATTCACAATCCTCTCCTAGACGAGTCTTCAGGACATCACGATCCCGAGACACCCTAGTAGTCTTTTCTTTTCTTTGGGTTTTAACGTTTTAGATAGACACGGGGGAGGCCGAAAATGCATCCACCATTACCCACCCTAGATTCGGATCCGGAGTTCGAATGACAATTCTGCCCATTCAATGTTTCGACAGTCTTTGTAGTTGGCTTGTGTTAATACAAAAAGGTAGGTCTATGTAAAAATATCTAACTGATTTTATGTGTTGAATATACAAAATAAATATTTTTTAGATAATATATAATAAATAGGGGAAAAAAAATATTTTTTGGATATTTTGTTTACCTTATTCATTATATTTCAAAAATTTACCTGTTGTTTTTAAATATCTAGGCATAGGATAATTCCAGTTTCTGTTAAAATCCACCGTTTAGTGGTGCTGATGCACGTTACATCTGTCGAAGTTCCAAGTCCTTACACTGACGTGGTGTGGAAGTGTGGAGAGTAAAATGCCAGCTCACAAGTGTCATCCTAGCCCCTTGATTGGGGTTCAAAATTGCGAGGTCCATCCCAAAAAAGTAGTCGTGTTGCTCTTAAGTGAGAAGTTAATAACACAATCAATCTTTTATAACATAAGTGTCACCTGTGCACTTCTTTAGGAGCCACATTATAGAAAGGAATAAATGAAAGAGCCATTTATTCAATGTTCCCCATGACCAGTGAGTGAGTGAAAGTAGAGACCGCTATGCTACGACAAGCAATGTGTATTTTGTGGTAGAGACGTCTGAAATTTGGAAGAAAGGTAATTGGTTGACAAGAGAAAGGGTCGAAAATAGGGAAGGTTCTTTTTGGTATCCTGGAGAAGAGTCAAACGTGTGTACCAAAGACAGTAAACCCCAAGAGAAAAAAAAATCACTAAGGATCATTGGGGTCCTGATGCCCTTGAGAAAGCAGAGTTAATGGGGTAAGAGAAAACATCATAAAACCTGAGGACATATTTCTCTCAAGACAAAATGGTTGTTCAACTTCTAAGTATTTGTGAAAGAGACGGATTCCGGAAAAAAATATCCTTAAACAAAAGAGTGTGCACTAAGACTATTCTTAGTTTTCAGTACTTCATATTCAATGATTAAATTTCTTCACATTCAAAGCTTACATTTATAAAAAATAATCGTCGGTACTTTTAACTCACCTGCATTTAACTGAACTTGAGCTAATCTCCATAACCAATCACCAACCAAGCTTTTGAATGCTAACAACTAAGATGGACACTAATCGTAAAACATCCTCAACAAAATTTTACTTTTAAAGACTTTCTTAGCAGACTTGTTTGATAGAATCAATATATTTGTTTTAATTGTCTTAATGTTTTTGAATAACAGTATTAAATTTTTTCACTAACAAGAACTAAAATAATTTATTTAAGGCATTGACAAATTTAAGTTTACTATTAACTGTGTAAAATGAAATGGAAGAAAATTATTATTTTTTAATGCTAATTAATTTTTGTTTACCACAATTCCTGCTTATATTTTGTTCACACAAGATGTGTAAGCGGGTCGCGAAGCACGTTTCCTTTTGTCCACTACTGATATATAATTACTCGATTCTCTCTAATTGCAGTCTTAGTTTTGTGCAGACTCTACTTCATTGGAATAAATTAGGCTCTTTTTCTGTTAAATCCTACTTTCCGATTGACAGAACAAATATATTAGCCAAATAGTCCCTCTCCCCTGCTTTAAAGATTTTAACTGACGCGGTCATACATTTTTCTATCTTCGGTTCCGATTGCTGCCTCACACCACTATATCACTGCTTTGGCTCATTATGTGATTTTTAGATGCCTTGTTTCTCATTTAAAATATAGGAGGCAATAGGTGAATGTTTTGGAATCTGTAATCCTGAAAAACGCTTTCTCTCGATGACGGGCCATAAGGCAGTGTATTTCAGATCAGAATAACATTCAGATCACAATGTGTGTGGCTGTAGAATAATTTCATTTACACGTTTTCATTCCAATAAAACAACGTGTTCAGTATTCTTACTTGTTCATTAGACATATTGCCTTACGATTTTTGTCTTATGAAACATTCGTAACAGCTGTCCTTACTAAATATATATAATAAACAGCATTCCCTTCCTTTCAAGTAGAAAATGTTATTCAGAAATAAATCATGTACTGCCTGTTTCGGAACAATATTAATTGAACGAATAAAATATATTCTACAGCGGAATTTTTCTTTTCATAACTTACATTTTTCATTTATTATCACAAGCCGGGTAAACAAGACCATAAATGTCTTCTCCGAAATCCGTTTGTGAAGTTATATCACACCTGTGAAACATATTCATTTACCACGCGCTGGCTTAGAAAATAACATAGACATAAGATTAGTTTTCATATTACTTATTGTTAACTGTTCTTGTATCGTAGTACAAGTATTATTTATGAGCTGTTTAGTCATATTAATGAAATCTTCGATGCGTTCGGTGAGTTTTCGTCTGAAATAAATGACAACAAAAGCAAAATAGAGATGCTTTAGCAGGAGAACAAGCAATTCAAGTGCATACAACGTGTTCCTTATTTGTCAACGTGAGCTAAAACCATTCTCATGTTAGCCACTTTCTTAACAATACTTTCGCTATAATAGTTAGAGACTGTGTCTATTTGATTGAACCGTGCGAGGTACTGTTGGTTCTAAGCGAAGTTTGTATAAAAATGCTGGAAAGACTTCGGAACCTCACCGTGCTAATAGCAGTCCTATGTGTAAATCTATATTTTCAGGCTATGTCCCAATATCGTTTACGTCAAAGTCTGACCTAGTTGATGTGAAGCACGTGAAGTTGACGAATTCGTAGTATCAATTACAGTTCTCAACAAGTGTAGGTGTCGGGGGCTCAGCTTCTTGGTTTTGAGCAGTAGCCTTTAAATAACTCACGCCTGGTGGCCCTGACGTAGAATCTGATGCTTCGCTGAAGTAACCTCACAAATTTTAGTATAGCCGCTTTCTTTGTTCAAATATTTTCCTCCTTGGTCTTTTTATTTCTATAAGATGCTCTACTTTCTCTTAGCATTTTCATTGTTTCGTGTGCTATTACAACATAAAACTATGATAGAAATAAAAATAGGAATGTTATGAATACATTATGTGAATGCATTTGTGTTTCTCTAGTGTGACGTTGATAAAACCAAACTATCAATCAAAAAAATTCAATGCTGTGATTGTTTTATTCTTTTACAGGTAATCATGTAACAGTTTTATTTACTAGTTTTGCACACAAGAAACACTCACGATATCAACTTATAAAAGACAAAATATACCAAAAAATAAAATTGTAGAGACGTTAATTATTTGTAATGAAATATATAAATTTTACTTTTTAATTCTCCAAATCGAAGACTAAGAAATTTTAGAAAAGGAACTCTGAGCATACAGTTTTAGGTGTCATCACCTTCATCAATCCTTGGTTCTGGATTGTGAAGTCCGTCACTAAGAAGTTCATCATGTTACTCTAGCAAGAAATTAATGCAAACAAATAACAAAATCCAAATTTGAATGTAACAATTTTTTTCTTCATATTATTGCTCTATTAAATAGAAAAAGGAAAGCAAAAAATCTCGAAACTAATAGAAAGAACTTTATATAAAAACGACATTCTAAATTATTTCATATAATCTTAATCTACGTCTAAATTCAAAAAGTAATGAAATCAACACTAAATTATAAATGCATTTTATAAATGTATCTGAATAAAAGACGGTTCATGCAATTTCATTGTAATAAAAACTTATTGAATATTCTCAATTCATTGCGTAAAACAAATAATGTAATTGGCTAATACAGTTACTATTTCAATACAATAAGATAATTTTATCGCTCTTGAAAAATGTATTATTCATGCTAAGGGGCTGACATATCTAAGTTCAAGAAGCGTTTTCTTGTTTTTTTTCCCGTATTCTTCAGATAATCATAATATGGCCGGCTGTTTTCATTGTCGGGGGTTCGAACCCTTGTGCCACTAATTAACTGCCATGTAGTCGGGGCTAATTTGGTCATTAATACTTCATACATATTTCAATCTGTTTCCTATAAAAGAGCTTTGAAAGAAAAATTGTATCGTAAGTAATATATGTAGATAGGCAAAATATTTCATCATTTAAATTTGAACAATTTTTCTCTAGTTCTAATGTAGGTTTAAAAAAAAGCGAATTTCTCTTTTATTTTTGAGTTTTAAATGTAATATAAACATACGACGCACATTGAAATATAAATACACATACAAAACAAATACATTCAAATAACATTTTCCCACAGCTGTGCAATTATAAAAAAAACCATAAAATGGAAATAGAGTGAAATAATATAATAAAAAATAATAATTCCTTCAAATATTTGTTTTTGCTTTTTATTTACACTATCATATTATAGAAACATTTTATACAGATAAATTCAATAGCAAGCAAAGTTAAACAATGTAATTGTTACAAATGTAGGCACAGAAATTGACTAATACTACTTATTTATTTATTTATTTTTCGTTTTTTCTTTATTTCCTGTGTTTCCAGAATGGAAGCTGGGTTACGCTTGGGAATCGATAGAATATCGAGTGTCTGCAAATTCGGGTAATAGGAAATTAAAATAAAAGAAATAAAATTCTTTATGTCATATTATTATTCAAAAATCATTTTCCTTATACACGCACGCTTACACACGCGCGCGCGCGCGCACACACATATATATATATATCGAGACATTTTCTTACCCACATTACTAAAAGGTAATTTTTCTTTCCTGTAATTTGCAGATGACCCTTAATTTAAAGAAAATAGTAGTAATTTTTATTTACTACTATTTTTTCAAATCTATTAGTGTTCCAGCAATGAATTTTTTTAAAAAAATTTACCACACAAAAATTTCATTTCCGAAGGTATTAGCAAAGAAAATAGTAACAGATTCACAATATCTCCACTTTCACACTCACGATATATCTATAAGATCTATTATTCCGCTTAGTAATTAATAAATTAATTTACGCAGCGTATTTTTAAAAACTTATTAAAAATAGCATAAAAGAAAAAAAGTATTACATTTTTAAGAAATTGTACATGAAATTTTCATAAATTTTAAACACTGTGAATACCAAGCAAGCTAGATAAATTTTCAACGGATCTCACGCCACTATAAATAAAGCTTTTCAAGAGAAATCTTAGGATCAGTACAAATTCCGAGAAATCTCTTAATTTCCCTCATCGGGTCATAAATCCCCATTTATCAATATAGAGTAGGAGTATATTGCACGTATCCTTATGCACTGAGGCGGGACTTTAATTTCCCTTTCCTCTCTTTCCTAGCTTATGTTGTGGACTACTCAAATTATGAGCAGCGAAATTAAATTAAGAATGTTTAAAAATATGCATTTGAAAGAGAATATAAAAGGAAGGGTTCTCTAGAAATACTTTCTTTTCCAAATATTCAAAGTACTTTTGTGATCAAAGTATTGCGCTTGATGTGAGTTTTTAGATCTTAAGTAAAAAATACTGAGAAAAATCAGAATAAAAATTATTTCAGAGAAATCCTTTTTAATACTCTTTCAAATGCATTTTATGCAGTGAAATTGAAATAAATAGTCTAAAAATAAGAAATGTAATCGAAAACTCCATAGGTTTAATATTATGTACGGGAATTCGTGGTGTTAATGTGAGCCTTAAGGATTTATACGATAATGACATAAGGGACAACATACCAACTTTTATTCAAAATATTTTAGAACACAGATTTTTTTAATATTAAAACTGGCTCAACTTTATCGGATGTTTTTACTCTATAAGAAGGTATATCATAGGGGAGTGTTTTGAGAATTATTTTTTACAGTAAAAATTAATATGATCATTTCAAATATTCCAATTTCTGTTAAAACCCTATTATAAGTTAATTGCCAGCAAATGTCATGCATTGCAAAAGAAATGAATAGTATTAAAAGACAAAACTTGAATAGGATACGAAAGAATATCAAAACAAATAAATTAAAACGAATTGCGCTTCTCTGAGACAAAAACTGCATGTGTTCACTTTTTTAGAAAAAGGAAACTTTCCCCTGAAAATGAAATATATTATAACAATGTTTTAATAAATTTGATAGATAAAATTAAATTCTTAGGGAATATTTAGAAATTAATTTTCGACAGGAAACTAACATTTTGCTTTTATATCTTACAGGTTAGAAAGAGTTATAAAAATTCACTGAATATCTTTAAGGTTTTATCTACTTCATGAGATTCCAGTCTCACATGCTTATAACGTATACATCATAATCTCATCTATTCTAAATTAAATAATGGTTGCGCGTGGATTGCGGCTCCTGCCAAAAAAAAAAAATATGTAATTTGAACATCATGCACCATACCACTTTCAAGACTTTGCTCGAAGCCTTCTGAATTTTCTTCCTCAAATGTTTATATATTGACAATTTTGAAACTTCACTAGACATAAGGAGGCAAATGTGTCCTTTTAATATAATTTTTTATAACATTTTCATCAACCAAATTTTGTGTTATTTTGACAAAAGTTTATTTTAAATATACCACGCAAAGAGAGTTGTTCATACCTACATTTTTTTAAAGAAGAGTTCAAATACTAATAGAGGTCTATGGGTTATTTAATGTCTCTGTCATGAAAATAAGATGATAGTTTTCAACGTGGTACGAACATATTTTAATTTTAAAAATTCT
>BMAW01014428.1:0-13583 GCA_019974015.1 Nephila pilipes
ATGTTATGCTTCGTTGGTTACGTATTGCTATACCAGAGCAGTAGTTAAAGTATTTTGAAAAGCGAGGATTAACTCCCGCCTTTTTTTCTATTTTTATTTTTTATTCACCTTAAGACCCTAGAGGGCAAGGAGTAGTGATTTCTTAACAACTCAATCTCTGGCGTAAATGGCATGTTAGGTGATTTTTTTTTCGTCGCCTATCTGGCGTTTTTATATATATATTACGATTCTTTTTCTTAACTTTCCTCTGTGTGTAAATTACAGCCTCAAGGCGTCTGGACTTTCAGATTATCGTCTTCTAAGAGTTGACAGGCTATGTGGAGAAATTCAATTAACCATTAAAAAAAAGAGGAGGTGGTAATATAAAAAAAAAATAAATAAAAAGCCCCAAACCACATTCTTTAAAATAAATCTAATGACCATATAATAAAAAAAATGGAGATTTTCTAAGTGGTTTTTTGAAAAGTTCCGGATCGAATTCGTTTTCTACCCCTAACTTATACCACGCGCTAGGTTCAAAACAAGTCCTCCCAGATCCCTTTGACTGACATCTCCATTCTTTTTTGGCCAGCACCGAGAGATGATAAGAGCGGCCTTGACAAGAACTTAACTAAATAATCGTCTTTTTTTGCATCAGCATAAGATGGAGGGGGAAAAAATTCTTCAAGAAGATTTCTTGCAGTCTTTTATTTCTAGGACGATTATGACTTATTACATTCAATCGAATCTTTCACTTTTCAATTGACAATGAATCTTCGGGACAAATGCAATGTCACTTAAAATTGGTACGAGATATTAAGGATTATCCTTTTTTTACTCCCGGGGCTTAGTAACCGGTATTGAATGTTCGATATAGGAGTTGACGCGTTCGAGATAAATATAAATGAATCGTTTTTAGCTCAGATTTAGCGCTCTTCAAACTTTGTTGTACACGCACTTAGGAGAATACGAGGAGCTCTGTCGTGAAACTACATAAAAACACGACTTTTACTGCTTTGAACTGCATAAAATTACAATTTCTTCCCGACCAAAATGAAACGCGATTAGGTAAATTAGATGAAGATAGAAGTGAAGTGATTTGGATATAATGATATGTAAATGATTTGCAATTGATGGACAATGAAGGGAGATAGAGAACAAGGACTTGGTGTCAGAGAACTGCAATTTCTCCCCATTCAAAGTGAAACGTGCTGACGTACATAAGATGAAAGTAGAAGTGAAGTGAAATGACTTAGATGTAATGATACAAAATGATATTCAATTAATGAAAAATGAAGGAAGGTTGAAGATAAAGACTTGCGGTCAGATAATTGTTATTTAGATTAAAATCCTTCTCTTAGAATTGAATAAAGTTCCACTAACATTACTAAACTACAAAGTTACTGTCGGAGACAGTTGTGGAGTTAAGAAGGAGTGAACTGGTAAGACATATTTCGTATTTAAATCATAAATTATGATCGTTAGTTAGGTTAGGATTCTAGAGAGAGCGATCTTAAATATTATATATATACACACACATTCTGCGGTGATAATAAATAAGAAATCACCTCCAGAAAAATGAATAATAGACAGTCAAAAATATTTGGTATTATTTCCCTGTTGGACATTAGCTCTCTGAGTCACTCGTGAGATGATCACAATCCTCACGTTATAATGTGACGTCAACGTGACGTGTATGTTAATTGCATATTAATGTTCGTATGCATGTGTATTCAACTAAAAGGTAAAATAAAAACGATATCATTTTGATTTTGCAAAAGTAGTTGATGGTGCGGGGCCTTGAGCGCTCTCACTGCTCAAAATCCTCTCGAACAGGCCATAGCTGGCAACATTCATGTGATCGAGTCTTGAATTTACCGAATATCACCGGGAAAGATGCTACATTTCGTCAACTTCAAATAGGTTTGCCAAAATTGGGAAGTTTTGATTGGTAACTTATTCACGTCACTTTTAGAAGCTATTCAAGAGTTAAGAATCCGCACCCGAAGTGATGTGGTATAAAAAAAAGTAAGTCATCAGCTCAGGTGAGTCAGCTTCATCTCGAGTTTCGTCGCCAATAGTTTTTTCGAAATTCTAGCATGGTGTTAATTCAAACCAAACAAAAATGTTTGGTATAAAAAAAATTTTAGAACGAATTAACACTTATAAAATCATGCATCACAAAAACAATTTCTTGACTGAGTTTATAGCATTATATTGTTTAGCACATATTCAAAAAGCTCGAAAGAATGAATAAATGACGTATTATTACAGTTGGTCGTATTATCAATTGCTGACACACGTTTTTGAAAACCCACTCTCTAACATGAATGCGATATCCATATCCTGTTATTTCAAGAACCACATCATACTCCACGCCTATTTTTTTAAAAAATTTCAACCCCAACCCCCTTCTACCTTTTTATCTCTATTTTCTCCGAGGCGCCCTGAACTCGAAATTGCCCTGACCGAAGGGACACGTGGCCCCATTTTCAAAATCACAATACAATGCCTTAGCCCGGAAAACTCCCGGACGATTCCCGGACCGATCAACCTCAGATGCAAATGTGGGGTAGAGAGAGGACTTAATTAAACGCCCCCCTCCTCCCCACTAACCTCCACCCCCAGCAGGTAGTTAATCCCTCTATTGTTGTCTCGCCACCCCCCTTTCCCACTCGCCCTACCACCCCTTCTTCTTCTTCTCTTCTTTGAAAGATTAGGCATTATCAGAATGGCAACACCTCGTATCTCGCGCTGCCAGGAGTTGACAGGGGGCGGTCGAAGCCAAAGGGGGAATGGAAGGTGGTGTCTTAATTGAGGCTAGGTGGCGAATTGGAAGAGGGGTGGTCCGAAGGGATGTAAGGGGGAGGGGAGGGAATGGTTTTCTGGGGATTAGGCGGCGCATGAATGCGGGAGATATGGAAAATTCGACGGTAAGGCTCTTCGACTTGACCTCCCCAGGGTGTTTGGTACGAAATATATAGAAACGTAGACGTCTGATTAATAAAAAAAGAATAGAATGATAGGGTCATTTTTTTTGTCCTTCATTTCAGGTGATCCACAATTGAATGCCAAGTTGTGGCCTAATCTAGTGGAAACACATAGTACTCTAAATCACAATTTCACATTGTTGCTGGAGAGTGGCAGATAAGGTGTTGGCCGACGATGATATCCATCTTTATCAAACGGTTGAAAGAATAAAATCAGATTCTGAAAACAGAATATTTTATTGGAAGCCAAAATCAAATGCGAGTTTGGATTGACTAATACATTAGGCGGATTCAGAAGGATTATTAAAACAGTAAGATTGAGTGTTCATAATATTCCTGGATCAGTCAAGAATTGAATGCGTGAAGGTGATTCCTCTTTGAGTGAATGATTTTTATAGGAATCCACTTTAGAGAATTTCATTAAGGCCTCCGTCTACCAGCCATTTTGATTTCGTGAATCCTATGGAATTTCTACTACCCTCCTCAAATGTTTACTATTTCTTATATTTGAATGCAATAAAGTGCATTAGAAAGAACAAAAAAAAAAAATGAATTCATTTTCCCTCCGAGTTTTGAAAATATTTTTACTCCTATTTTAATGATTCATTTTTGGTTTTTCTGCTCTTTAAGTAATGTTCTAAAATATTTTCAAAAGCCTTAGAAAAAGTGTGATTCCGCAGAAACCTTCATTATTTTCTTATCTGCGATACTGTCTATCGATCGCTTTTCCATTATCTGAGAAGACCATGAGTATGACGATGCTCTTCGTATCCCAAAAAAATGTCACCATAATTTTTTTCAGGTTGATGAGACCATCTTCGCCTTCTTTGGAACATATTTACTAGAAACAACTTAATGATGTCGATTATTGCTTTATTTGTGGTAATTAGGGATCAAGGTCACATCGATAGTAACAACTCAATAAAGCACCAATGAAATTTTCACTTTATCCCTATTTGCTGCCAATTCTAAACTAACAAATGAATCGCTACCAAATTTGCCATGGCACCATTTAACAGATGACATCGCACATCAGCAACACCAACTTGCCTCAGCAACGCGATCTGTGATCAAACATAGGTACTTTTTGAACCCCCTGGTATTAAAATCATCTCATAAAAGTGTGACGGAATATCATTGCAATTGCCTTGATGATGATTAAGTAGAATGCCGATACGATAGTCAATCTATTTAAACAACTCCACTTTTCAAAAAAGCAATTTAATTTATTTTACAAGGGTTTGATCCGCAATTTAAAACACATATGGTCTGGGTTTGAAAAAAATTAATATTTTGGCAACCAATATCTAATGTTCAAAATCAATGTTCCGGTAGTATCTAATAGTAAAGTTTAATATTTCTGCCTATGTAATATTTTTTCCATCTCATATATATAAAAATAGATTTTTCATCGATACAGATATTTTTTCTATAATAAATGCACGCAATTTTTATTTGCAGTGCACTATGAAAACCCAATTGATTACAGAGCGTCATAAGATTAAAAAGAGTTGTTATTAAATCGAAGTTATAGATACAATATCAATCAGACTTTCCTCTGCTGTAATCGGAAAATCAATAACACTTTGTTTTCGAAACTGCTGATAAGTAGAAATAATAATACTGAATGATAAAACAAACTGAATTCCTTCATTTTTTAAAACTAATAAAAATGATAAAACGAATCAAAATGCACTTTATAAGCAAACCCTTGATCGACTCAAATTTCTTTTTTTAACTTTAGAATTTACTTACCTCTATATATGCGGTTGTTGGTTGTTTGGGGAAAGATAATCCATTTGAAAGTTGTCCTGCCTTGTTTGAGCTTATCAATACAGGAAATCTAAAAGGATAAAGAAAAAAAGTTTTCTATATGCGCACATGTAGAATATATTAAGTTTGTCATAAATAAACAATTGTTTACATTCATTGAACTCATTATGCTTCATATCCTTTGTTGCTGTATATTCCATAAGAAATTAAAACTCAACATAATAACGCAAACACGCAGTTCACTGAATGAACCTTTTTTATGCTTGCAATAAAAATTGCTAATTTGAGACGCAAGACATATGACTGATTCGATTGTTTTATTCACGTCACACTAAGAAACAATACGAAGATTCTAAGTCATAAGATGAGATAAGACTGGTTGCGATCATGTGTTGGAATCTCGATTCTAACGATGTTTGTAATACAACTTTGGTGATAATTAATGAACCAACTAATTTTTGACATACCTTCAACTTCTGAAAAACAAAATTTCTCACCCCTCCCCCCCTCACGTAAAAAAAATTACTCAATGGTTTATTTCCAGAAAAAGGTGGCTAAGGTAGCCTAATGGTCCTGGAAGCAGCCGACGGTTTTCGTCGAGTCACGGGTTCGAGCCTTGATGCCATTGAAGATCCGCCGTGTAGCCGGGGCTGATGCACGTTAAATCTGTCGAAGCTCAAAGTTCTCCCGTAGGCATAGTGTGGAAGTTGAGAGAGGGGTATTGCAGCTCATTCATTAGATCGTTCTTGTCACTTGACCGAGGTTCAAAATTACGAGGTCCGTTGCCAATAGCTATCGTGTTGCTTCTAGTGCGAATTTAATAACACCAGACAAACCCATAAAACCAATCAATACCATCATTTTATAATAGGAATTTTTTTTCCTAACAAAAAATGGATCAAAATATGAAAAAGGTTAAGTCTCTCTTGAAACTAAGTTCTTTAGTTTAAGTTTGTAACGTTGTATTACTTCTATCCGACTCTTGTGCCATAGTATAACTAACTATAAAAAGTCAATAACTGATGCAAAGACTCACAAGTCAGTTCCAACTCAACTGTGTATTTATCAATTACTGTAATATAACATTTAATGAATTATAGCTCTCTCTGGACTTTAAGATTAACCCACCAATTCAAATATTATTGAAATAACACACACTTATCAAACCCTTCCAGTTGAGGTTGCTTGGATTTGTCAAATCCTCTGCGACATCTATAGCCAATAACTAAACTACTCTAGATATTATCGGCCTCTTGCTAGAAATATTCTCAGAGTTAGCAGCTCTCTTCCTCTATCCTCTAAATTGCCTTTACTTAATATATATCACTATATCTGACTTACTTCATTTCATTTCCACCTGCATCTAATCATCATAATCACGTTTTATTTCGGTTGGGAAGAAATTGTTATTTCATGTCATCAATTTAAGTCCCCAAGGTAAGTGAAGAGAAAATCGCGAATAGCCCAACGTAACAAGTTCTCTAAGTTCTTCAATTTATTATCTTCCTTAATATACAATAAATGAATCATAATGTATAATGAATTAATTTTTGTTTTTGTTGGCAACAATAAATCTATGTGACTTTTGGTATTTACCATTCCTTCTGCAGTTGGCTATGATAGCGAATTTTAAGGCACGTCTAGTCATAAATTCGAATCCAAGTCTCGCTGAATACTATCGCGGAATATAAAGAGAGTTGTAACTCGTTAAATTCAAGTGAAGCATCATGAAGGCCACTGGTTACGGTCCTTGTTATTTTGAGTCACGGTCAAGGGACGAAGAGGAAGTCTGACTTGGCACCCTACTCTTCAAAACTTCTATATAAAGACCTTTGGATTAGATTGGAGTGAAAGTTGAGCGGCAATTTTCAGTTCAGGAGAATCAAGTATTATTCCCACCTCTAGAATTTAAATGGAAACAAAAAAATTCGGTAAAATAAAATATATTTCCTTAAATGATATTGTTTAATTTATAAAATAAAACACCAAAAACTGAGAGGAATTAATATGAGAAATATATGGACCTCAAAATGTCACGAATCCTCTTCTATTTTCTTTCAAATTTGTTGCTCTAGCAAGCTTTGTAGTAAGGTATGTGGATCATTAAATATTTAAAATCATCTATTATGATGCAAGCGATTTATTTTATTTTTCTACCCTCCCTTCCTTTACACATAGGCATTTGCATAAACCAGTAGTACTGAATTGATGAAGAGACTTTATTGAAGAATTTCGGTAAAGGACTTCATTATTATCACGCCGCATTCGGCATTTTATCTCGAAAACAAAATCCGTCGCTAACTACTTAACCGAGACCACTAAGTGGCGAAATTTTAAATCCTGCTGCACATTTGACTCGTGCCAATTTCACTAATGAAACTCGAGAGCTCTTCGCCGACAAGTTCCATTGCGAAACGTCGTCTGTCAAACCAGGAGCAACAGAGTTTAATTAAATGGCACAAACATGCAACACGGTCCCTTTTCCGACGAAAGATTTTTCAATTTTCGGAAATGGATAAACCGATAAATACATCAGAAACTTCCTGCTCTTCACTTCCTCGACGACCATTTTCGAAATAAAATACTAATATTAAAAGCCAAAGGAGGAAATAAAAATAAAACGCGATCTTTTCTGCAATTCCCCTGAATACCGATCCATTGTGACAAGCATTCATGGCAGCCAATAGAAGCCGGGCATATTTTTAAATAAAATGGCGTAAATTGTTCGACGGTGGAAAATAGAGGGGGGGATGGGAGAAAAGGGTTGATGGCATTCCTTTTTCGAAGAAAAAGGAAAGGTGGGGGAGGGGGGGTTGACGACGTCGCATCGTTTGGGGATGTTGCAAACGACGACATCTTCATAATAGATGACTCGCAGCAGAGGAGATTATTTGTAAATTCCGTGAAGAATTTGGTGTGGAGCGACGGAAACTTTTCGAATGTTTTATTTTCTAGTCGCGTGGAAAAGAAAGGGGGGTTGTAAAAGCTGATTTTTGGGAAGGGTTTCCTTTTCCGGATAGCTCGTTGTCACTTTTGGACGCGGAAAATGCCGTTTGTTCATTTGTAAGAAGTTTTTACTTAGCATTATTGCAGCACGGCATAATCAGTGTAGTGTTCTTAGCGTCGGGCTTTGAAACAACAAATGCACACAGGCAGGATACGATTTTAATTATATTAATTAGAAGTATCCTGATGAAAAAGATCGTTAGCATCTTTTAGGTTTTGCTTGCTAGGCACAATGCATTCAATTTATTAGAAAAATTTAAAAAGTCAATTAGGGAAATATTGGCACATTTTTTTTAAAATAGGTTAATATATACCATACATGCTCAAATACAAAAGGAAAAAAGAATTGCATGGATAAGTCCAGTCTTATATTTTCAATCTGTAGGTATAAATGCTTGCTTCTCAGATCAGTTCTTTGATATTGAAATATGATGGTTCGTGTTTTTAACTTTCAATATGAAGCAACACGAGGCTGCTGGCGACGGACTTCATTTGAAGCCTATAGCCAAATTATCTAAATAGCTATCCCTCTCCTAACTTCCGCACCAGCCAATGGGAAGATCTTTGGACTTATGATTTAGACTGTATTCTGCTGCCACATAGGTCTCAGCTGCCAAGACGGAAACAATGGAATCACCTGCGAGCTCGCTTCCATGACTACTCGGCCATCGCGGCCTATCCTGCAGAGCTAAAGTGAAACCTCGTTAAGAAAAATTCCCGGGTTCCACCGGTTCAGGATATAAAAAGTCCGGCATAATAAAAAGAATGGAAAGAAATAAATCTGATTTACAGAAAATCATCTTTATAAGGAACAAATGGATTGAAAATCACATTTGAAGGAGATAAAGAATTCTACTTTTGTTAACAATAAAAGTGCGATTTGTTGCTGTGGGTTGTGTGTGTGTAGTGTGTGTGAGAGAGAAGTTAGTGGCGCGGTAGCCTCACGTTAAGGCAGCGACTTGTGCGTTACAAGCCACGAATTATAGGTTCGAGACTGGATACCACTTAAGACCCAGGGTGTAGCCGGAGCTGATGTCACTAAATGTATCATAGTCCCAGTCATCCCATGGCTAGGGCAGAAGTTTAGCCAAAAGAGGTGCCATATCGTGTCACTTGATCGTGGTTCAAAACTATGAGATCCGTCGCCATAGCCCTCATGTTGCTTTGCGCGATGTTAATAAAACTAATCAATCAATCAATCAACTATATATTTACAAAATAGTATTGATGCGCATAATTCAGTATGCCGTTTGTCACTAGCGATAGCAGGTAATTAAAGAGGTTTTGTTTGTAAAATGCACACATAATTGTAAAATGTCTCACTCACCCCTCTTCTTTTACATACATTTATAGCTGTTAATTCTTCAAAATACGAGGATGAAGCAATTAAACTATTATGAAAATTTACAGATAGCTTCAAATTTAAAAAAATTTCTTTCTGTAGACCTATCCAAGTGAAAAGGGCTGAATTAAGAAGATTCTACTACTATACTACAAATGCTGAAATGAAACTGGAGAATTGATGGGGAGGGATAATTACCCAACATTCATGCCTTCGAACTTTGAAATCATGGTCCAATCCAGGTTTAAAATGTTCCTACTCCATAGACCTCCCATTGTGGAACGATGAATGGTTGATGCTCATCTAACAAAACTGATCTTAAAGACTTTATATTGCATAAAGTGGAAGTTTCGCAAGTGAGGTCTTTCTGGTACTTTATTTTCATAACATCTGAAAATGTCACGTAATGACATAGGCTTAGTTAGAATCAGCCCTATCATTTTAAACTTCAGCACTACAGTTAAAATCGGAAACCAACCACGACACATCTCAAATATAACCACCAGGTTAAAACGGGTCATTCTAAAGCCCAAGCCTTAGAAGTTATGGTCTATGATCGGATATTTCAAATGTTGCTGTTGTTGGTTTGAGGAATGAGTAGTTAATGGTGGCAAAAGAGCCAAATCCTGGTTAGGCTAAGCATTCATTTAAAATACGTAAAGTATATGGAAAAGGTAAAATTGGTTGACAAGAAGGAGTCAAAATTGAGATAGGTCGCTAGAGGATCGGAGGTTCATCATCCAGTTAACCCAAAGAAAGATAACGATCTATATGAAAAAAGTCCATATTAGGAAGGTAAAACCCCTGTGACGTTTGAAATAACGTGGCCTAGACCATAGGTTCCTGCTTTTCTGTGGACATGGTAGCCTAGGGTATGGTCGTGGGCTTCGGTTGGCCTTTTTCATCGTAAGGTTTCAGCCCTGATGTCACTAAAGACCCTGCCGTAGCAGAGCTGATGCTTGTTAAGGGCGAGATCCTAACTTCCATTGATGATGATTTGGCTTGGGGAGAGGTTCCAACTAAGATGTGGTCTTCGTCACTTGACCGAAGTTCAAATGATGAAAGTCCCGCCAAAGCACTCGTGTTTGTTCTAGTGCGACGTTATTAAACATTCTGTCATATGTTATCCCAAGCTTTTTAAATAACTTTCTAGGGAAAATTTTACTCAACTTCTCCTTTTCATAATGGTCATGAGTAAACACATCTGATTATGTGAGTAAAGTAGTAGTGAGTAAAGAATGAAGCGAAATAAAATCACGTAGTTGTATGATTTTATAGGTCTCTCTTTAATAATTATTTAGAACATTTAACAAACGTCAAAAAGAAAATAATCACATTGATTCTTTTCTTCACTCTTTCGAAATCAGTATTTTACGCAATTAATACTCTAGTTTGAAAAGAAAATTAGAAACTTCTTAAGATAAACATAAAAATTGGTAGAGGTAGACCTTGCTTGTTTTGCTTTTTATTAACGTCAGACTAGTGGCTGACAACGGACCCCGTGATTCTGAACCTCGGTCATGACGAGGACGATACCTGAGCTGGCACCTCCTCTCCTAACTTCCACACCACGCCAACAGGAGACTTTGGGCCCCGACAGATTAAAAATGCATCAGCCCCGGGCATAATGGTCAGGCTAGGTCAAGGCTCATAGAATGTCTAAGAGACATAATCTTGTCAGCTTACCCACAACATATGTGCACAATCTTGCTCATCGAATCGGAACTTTCGTACACACACTATGGTGCATTACTCATGCTGGGATCATCTTGGCATGTGTTCTAAAGCATGTAAATGTATTGGGAATAAACTGCAATACCAATACTCCATTTTTAAAGTACTTCTTCTCGCTTAAAAGACATTTAACTATTTGTTGGAAACAAGTGAGGATGATTTTAGTATTAATCGAGTACAATTTAGCGTGAAAGAAGACTTTGCATGAGGTGACACTTCGACCTCTAACCAGCCTTTAGCATAACTGGCCTTTCGGCGCCCACGGTGGGTAGTACCTGACCCTACATTACCCACTACTGCTTTTATAAGAGAGGATGAGAACGCACCTCGAAAACCTGATCAGAAGGACTAAAGATGACCGAGCACACATTTTACGATCTCTCAATCTCATAGTTCATGCGACAGGAATAATTTAGGTACGCGGTCTATCCCCCCCCATTTTGATTCTCTTTGGGACGTATTGTTACACCGATGGAATCGCGGACTTTAATCCTTCATATCTTTACTTGATCTATGTTGAACCAACAGTGCAACACTGAAAGAGCAAAAAATTATGAATGCAACAGAATATTTTTCCTAAGATTTTAAAAAATATTTTTACCTCTCTTTTAATGATTCGTTGATGAGTTTTCGGTCTTTAAAATATTGTAACTGTATCATATATTGAGGAGTTAATATTGCCAAACAGTTTGTGGCGTATACAGAGGAAAAAAACTAATGGGATAAAATATATTGAATTTCTAGTCTATCTTGGACCAAGGTTTCAACTGGATAAAAGCAGAAGATATTAACATTCGGATATTCAGAGAATAATGTACTATCCCAGGTAATACGTCAAGTATAACCTGCAGGATAATTGAAGTTATTCCAACTCTGACACCACGAAAGACCAGTAGGGCTGATGCACGCTAAATCTTTGTCGAGGCTCCATGTCCTCCAGCTTGACGTGGTGTGATGTTTAGGGAGGAGATTGGTTTCTGTCACTAGATTGAAGTTCAAAATGACCAGATGATGCCTAACAGCCGAAGTGTTGCTTTCCAGTGACATAACAAACAGAATCCCAATACTATTTAGAAAGTGAATAAAAATAATCACAATATGTGCAAACTTCTTTTTCAAGGTCGCATTTTTCAAGATAAACTAATAAAGTTCCAAAAAATAAAAAATAAAGGGGTTTATTAAAATGAGCAACTCCTTTTCTGTATAAATAGTATTAAAAACACATTATCTATATCACTTCGAAAAGAATAGAGAAAGCCCTAAATGTGAATGCACAGGTATAATAAGTAAACTTTCTTCAACCTTTCATACCCAAGGTCACCCTAAGAATTTTTAAGTAGTGTATTTTGCCTACTAATCAAATCAGTGAAGTGCTTAAAGGGGGGTAATTAGAAAAGCTCTACATGGAGTAGAAGAAATAAAAACACTAAACAGGTCTATCCCTTTGAAAGAAATGGAGGAACCTTATCCATGGAAACAGGTATAATTAAGTAAATCTTTAAACATATGCTCCATAATACCCAAGATGACCCTAATAATTCTGTACTGTATGTGTATTTTTATAACGTGTATTTTTGTGATATAATCCAATTTCAGGGAAACATATAGTAATAGAAATGTGTTAATAGAAAAGAAATGAGAAAAACACAATTATGTCTATCCATTGCAATGTGAGATCTCTTTAACCATGGAATACATATAATAAGTAAATCTTGACATCCAGAATACTAATGATGACCTTAACATTTTTTATGTATGTTTTTGTTTGCTAACTAATCAAATTCAGCGAAAAAAATATTATAGAGGTGTGAATTAGAATTTCAGGGAACGAAACAACGCATAGTACATCCCTTCTAAGAATGGAGAAAGTCTCTTTACTCCCAGAATCTCGAACATCGAACACGGAGGACTTAACAATTTTGCCCTCCTTAAAAATGTTCTGCACACCTACAGGTAGGCAGGAAACATACATATACGCTCCCTCCCGTGTTCCTTTTACGTTCTGCTAAAGAGCTCCACGAAAGCAAAATCCCGGCCTTCTTTCAAAAGCATCTTCTCCCGTGCATTCGCGATAAAAGCATATTGACGTTGCTTCCATACATACAGACTCGAATACAGGCGCTGTTCAAAAAGATGAGAAGGAGGGGGAGGGTCGAAGAAATGGAACACGAAGTACGGCGAGAGGGGTGTCGGTGGATTTTGGAGGAGAAAGAGATAATTTAACAGACGATGAATTAAAGCATGCCATCTTCGCATTTCCTTCAAGGTATATACTAAGAAAGAGCAAAGGTATGCGGGTGATAGTGGGAGTTTTCTGTTAGGTAACGACGCCAGAAAAGGAGGAGGAGTGTGAGAGTGAAAATTCCTGCGAGGTAAATTAGTAACGAGAGTGGGAGGGAGAGAGAGAGGACAAAAAAAAGTTATGGACCGTGTTTCCTAATAGCATTTGTTAAATGAAATGTTTGTAAGTGGAGATTTGAATTTTTAAGATAATTTTTTTTTTGTATTTTATTTTTTAAAAGATATGTAAATGTTTGTTTATGTATTTATTATTCTGTTACGTAAATGAGGTAAAAATAGGAATTTTTTTTTCATGTTTTGTATTTGTATTTCGCCCTTTATTCAAGTAATTGTAAAAAAACCAGTATTATGAAAATTAAGTAATCGCGTAATTTGTCGAGGGAATATCGAAATAAAGTAAAGTTAAAGTCTCTGATCCTTTTGATTTATGCAAGTAATATATTGAAATTAAAAACAGT
>BMAW01014434.1:0-16036 GCA_019974015.1 Nephila pilipes
TACACAGATATGAGTTCTGTAACACAGAGAACAATTAGTACCTTCTCTTGAGGCGAAGCACTTATCTGTTCGCCGGCTCACGAAAAGAATATGTACGTCATACGTGAAAAATGAAATTGTCACCAAGAATTCTGCAGCCAATTTCGCCTAATATCGCCAACGTACCGCCAATAGATTATTTTAATTGATTGTTCAAATTAAGGACATTTGATTCAGACTCCAACAACCTTTGAATTGTAGAACTATGAATAAGTGAAAATATTTGAAACTGTTTCGTAAGCTTTCAAAAGCTTTCATTGCATCAATTAAATTTTTTTTTTTAAAAAAAAAATCTGTTTCTGGTGTATTAAGTAAATAAATATAAATAAATAATTGAAAATGGGTCTACTAATTTTATTTTAACATGTTGTAACGTTTTTTTTTATCTAAAGATTATTCGAGATATTAGAAGTTTTAACTTTTGGTAGAGAACTCATTTGATGATGAACGTTTCGAGTTATTTTAATGAATAATTATATTATCTACCAACTCTATATCCCCGATTCACCAAAATGAATATTAATTAGCGTAAAGTAAGTGTACTTCCAAGCTCCAGGCTTTTCAGAACCAATCACTGCCAAGAAAAGAAAATTTCTTCTTCAAATTCCTAATGCATTCTTTATATTACAAGCAATTCATTCCAATGTACAAAAAAATAAATAAATAAAGGGCTGCGGTAGCTTAGTGGTCAAGGTCGTGGAGTCACTGCTGGCGGTTTTCGTTCAGTCGCGGGTTCGATCCTTGGCCGCCAAAGACCCACCGTGTAGCCGGGGCTGATGCACGTTAAATCTGTTCGGGGCCCAAAGTCCTCCCATTGGCGTGGTGTGGATGTTAGGAGAGGGGGGTGCCAGCTCAGGTGTCGTCCTCGTCACTTGACCGTGATTCAAAATTACGAGGTCCGTCGCCAATAGCCCTCGTGTTGCTTATAGTGCGACGTTAATAAAAATTAAACTAAACTAAACCAAAGTACAAAAAACGTTGTGAATGTTAACAGAAAAAAGGGGGAAAAAACCAGACGATTATGTAACAAAAACCAATTTTATTAAATGAAATATTAAAATAAGACCAAAAGAAAAAAATTTAAAATAAACAATAATCAATTCGTATATTAAAATAAAAGCAGCCGATAAAATATTAAACTAAATATGTTTTAGCGATGCTATCATGCCTTTAGCAAACAAAATGTAATTATTGTAATCATGATGTATTATATAGAACCTAATCTTTATATAGAACCTAACACCATATATCTTTAATTTTCGCCCGCGCATTTTTGTTGACGCCATTTTCTCAAAACATGTTAACACATATTAATAATAATCAGCATAATATCAAAAAGAACCAAACCTAAAGCTATTTCCATATCTCGTCATTTTTATTCTGCAGTATAAATGATTGAATATTCCGATTGATTTTTAGATTCATCCTCAGCTTTTAATCATTCCACAGTTCGAAAAGAAAACTCATCAGATAAATTCGGTCATCAAATAATTTCTAAGATTTTTCCACAAAAATGTTACATTGCTCCTCTAAGAGGCGAAATTAAATGTATTTCTCCAAAAATGCTTTTGAAATGTGATTAATTTCGAATGAGATTTTTCTCAGGAACATTTTATTGAAAAATCGAACAAAGGGAGCTGCTTCTGGGAAAGCAGAATGAACAAGGAAATTCTTTAAAATGGCTCTTTACTGTGATTAAAAAGCTTTCAGTGCCTCAATTTATTCATTGCCCCCTCCCTCCCTCCCCAAAGTTCTGTCTTTTGTGCATCGATTGATTTCGTTTTTTTTATCCAGAACATCAAAGGCATCGTAAGGTTGCACATAATTGCACTAATGATACCCACACATCAATGATATACAAACTCCTAACTTTAAATTTTTTTTATCGTATCCTGATGTTTTTGTTTGTTTGTAAGTCACTTTAAAAAAATCAAAGGCATTTTCAAAGACTTTTGAGTAAAAAAATATTATTTTCTTAATTTTCTGTTGTTTCTAAATGAAAATATAGTTCAGAAACTCTGAACTTAGAATCCTTTATCTATCTATCTATATATATATATAAGCGAAATACCACTGACTGACTCATCACGAGATCTCTAAGACTATTCAACTGATTGACTTGAAATTTAGCACAGTTACTTATTTTGCGATGTAGACGCTCACTAAGAACGGATTTGACGGAAGTCTTATATAAAATGTAATTTTCATCCGTTAGTCTTCTCTTGTCCGTCGGTTATGTCATTTCGGCGACTTTATCGCCAAAGATATATGACCGACGCCAAACGAAATATACTTTTTCATATGTATACTGTGTATTGTCACCCATTAAGTTTACTTGGTGAGATTAGCGCGTGCGAAATGGAAAAATACCAAATAATTTAATATTGAAGTGCTGATGGAGGATTGGCAAGATTTTGGCAAAGGGGCTCTTTATGTGAAATTTCGTGCATGTCGAAAATAGGAAACGTACATATATAGCGATAGAAATAAATGAGTTTGGAATCCCCGCGCTTGGTGAAAGTGTAGTTTAGCTCCAAAATTTAGCGAGATTTTGAAAAATACAAAAATGGCGACTTTTTACGGAGTAGCACAATCGTAAGACAGTCTTCGTTTTCTGGAGGACCTCGCTACATGGATGAACGAACTCAAGAGGCTATGACATACGTAAGGTATTTTGAACATCCCGACTTGCACGACTTTTTTTTTTTTGAAGGATTGCAATCACTTGCTATCCTAAATGGTCAGAAATTAAAGAAGTCTTGAGGCAAGGGCAAAAATCTTTTGATAGACACGATACCATTATTTCATTTGAAAACTAAGCACAGATGAATCTTTTGACAAAAGGTTGAATTTTTGGCAATACTAGGTGTAACATGTATACGGTGGAATGAATTTTATCCGTATTATATTATATGGGGTGACTTTTTACTCAAAATTATTATTATTTTCATATATTTGAAAGTCGAGTATAACCATTATTACAGACAATCAATTTCTTAAAATTTTAAATTCAGATTATCATTAACGTTTTAAAAATTGAAATTTTTTCTTGATATCTTACGTATAGGTTCCAAAATATTATATTATCGTCTGTCCAGCGAAGCGGGTGGGTATCAGTTATTAATATGTGCTAACATGTCGTTTTGAGAAAAGGGTGTCAACAAAAATATATGAATATAAAATAAAGGATATATGGTGTTAGCTTCAAAAAATTGACATTATAATGCATTATGATGATGATAATTACATTTAATTTGCTTCAGGTGTGATTATGCTCTCATATTTACATTGCTAATGTATATTTCATTTAATATCGTATCGTCTGCTTTCATTTAGATATCCGAACAGAATATTATTGTCTACTTAAATAATTTATCGTTTACTCTTATTTAAATATTTACTTCAATAATTGATTTTTATAGTAAAATCGTCTGTTTTTATTCTTTTTGTTGTTGACACTGGCAATGTTTTAGTTCTTAAGAATATTTTACATGAGAAAGTAGGAATGTATTAGGGATTTGAAGAAGGTACCACATTGCTCTTATAAAAGGCAATAACAGTAATTGCTTCTTGAGCCAGGGGCTCGAAAGTACACTTACTTTGCGCTAATTGATACTTATTTTGAATAATTGTATTCATCCGAGAAAACAGAAATTTTATTTCTTCTTTCGAATGGAAAGATTTTCATAAAATTATTTTGATATTTTGCAATACTAAGAGAGGCTGATTTCTCTCATTTCATTTTATTTAAAGTTTTATGCATATTCATATAGAAATAGAAAACTCCATATAGATGCAGCGTTCAATAAATGTAGTAACATTCATTTTATCGATTTCTAAACTTGTTTACACACTTTCCGGTTTTAAGTTCGTTTCATAGTTTCTTAGGAACTTTTCGCGGTTTTCAGCTTATTTTATTGGCCATTTTAAGCAATCTTTTGGTTATTTTGAAAATAATCGAAAAATTTTCGTGCTTTGATGCACAAGGACTATTCATAAGTTACTTTTGATTTGGTAGTCATTTGCTACCAATTCAAAATTTAATTGCTGCCGCATCGAGTTATCGGCGTCATTTTGTGTTCCCGTTGTCACCGTCGATGATGAATGGATTGATCGTTAATCAAAACAATGTGTTGCTTCTGGTGAATCTTTTATAAAAGAGGGGAGGATGATCTCATCGATCGGGAAAATAATTGCGAAGAATTTTTGAGGTGTGAAAAGCGTCATGATCACGAGTACGAGTAACTGAGACTTAGACAGCTGCCTAGTGAGAATTGATGCTCACTAAAATCAAAACATTTTCGATGCTACGAGCACCATCTCTAGGATTTTCTAAGGATTTACTGAACAACCCTCGACAAAGGAGCAGTTAAAAATGTTTAGGATTCATATTATATTCACGGAATCAAAATGGTGTGTAAATGGGAATCTGAATGATTTTTTTTTAAAAAAAAAATTCTAGATGCTCTTACTGCCATCTCTTGCCACGCTAATGTGCCATGGCATAATGATTGAAAATTGCTTGGACAATTGAACAATTTTAAAGGATATTCAGAGCTAGGAAACATCTCATTAACATGCTATTTTAGGTTTTATTTATGCCCTTCTTAAAGTTTATAACAATGTTAAAGAACTTGAGCTTCAAATCTTATTTATTTTAGAATTCGAGTCTTAGAAACTATCGAATTTCTTCATCACAACTTTTTTTAAAAATTGTTCAATTATTTTTCGTTAGGTAGGCATTGTTAATAAATACCGTCTCTGGTTGAGAACTATCGAAAAAAAAAATATTCGAAGATTTGTAAAATTAATAGGTAAAGCTTCAAATATTATTTATTTTAGAATTCAAGTCTTAGAAACTATCGAATTTCTGCATCATAAATTTTTTTAATAATTGTTCAATTATTTTTCGTTAGGTAGGCATTGTTAATAAATACCGTCTCTGGTTGAGAACTATCGAAAAAAAAAATATTCGAAGATTTGTAACATTAATAGATAAAGCTTCAAAAAATATTTATTTTAAAATATTCGAATTTTGAAAACTATCATAACAATTTAAACAGTTTTTTTTATTATTTCCCCCTAGAATTCTCTGTTTAATAAATATTACCTCTGATCAAGAAATATCAGAGAAATATTCAAAATTCAGTAAAATTTCAAAGCTAAAGCATCAAAAATTATTTATATTTTAGACCATTCAAATCTCTAAAAATGTGGAATTTCAAAATCTTAAATATTTTTTCAATTACTTTTCGCTTGAATGCTCTACTTAATAAATATTTTCTCGGGTCGATCAATATGGGGAAAAAAAATCAAAGTTTAATAAAAATTTAAAACATAAAGCTTCAAAAATGTTTCAGCTTAGAGTATTAAAATCTTATTAAATATTGAATTTCTTTACTTCCTAAAAAATTATAATCGTTTGAGCAATTTTTCAATTATTTTTCGTTAAAACGTTCTGTTTAATACTGTCTCTGATCGCGAATAATCGGGAAATGAAGACGTAACTACCACTTCCCTTTCCCGTTGTTTACATCTATTTCGAAATCCATTATTTTGTGGAACCGTATTCCTGTTTTATTAGAGCCCTGATATGCGTTCCTTACTTCATTGTCTCTGTGATGTTTCGATCTCTAATTGAGCGTAACGTTTCCTGAGAGATATGGTTATGTCATAGACCAAAGCGATATCAATTACTGTTACTATGATGGCTTCATAGCTTTCTCCATTTTATCAGATAGGTTGTTTCCTGCTGCTGTTACAAATGTGGAGTAATAACAGAAGAAATTTAAACGTAATCATAAGCTATATTTAACGAATAAAAGGAAGAAGCTAAAGGTTTTTAATACCTGTATTCAAAGTTTCATTTAAACAACTTAATATTTTTACCATAGAATGCACTATTAGAAAGCATATTAAATGAAATATGTATCAGTTTGTAAGGAAGCAAATGCTTTGGTTTCAAAATAAATATTTCTGAGGAACTTCTATGATTTTCAGAAAACGAACAAAAATTAGATAAAAAAAAAGAATTAAAGAATATATTTGACGAAATAGTTAAAATGATACACACGATAAAGAATTGCGTAAAAAGAGTTTTACCTTTAAAATGCGATTCTTAAAAACACCGATGATTTAAAAAATGAATAAAAGAATAAGAAAGATTTAAGAATATTATAACTTTAACAAAATAATTAGAATGAAACACACGATAAAGAATAAAATATTTTAAAATAAAATAATTGTGTCGAGTACAAATTAATATACAAATATTTAATTTAATGTTTTAATATTATAACAATTTTATATATATGTTACTTTTCTTGTTAAAATATTTATTTATTTTAATAATTTAACCTTTTCCTTTAATTTTATTATTTGAATACTAACTTCATTTTTTGTCGCGGAATCGCTTGTTTTGATGCTTTTTGTTGCTAAAAGTTGGCATCGTTTTTGTACCTTAAGAATGTATTTTTGAAGGATTAGTTTAATATTCTAAAAGAGATAAAATATATTAGTGGATTGCTGCCCATTTTTTTTTTTTTAATTTATTATTTTACTTGTTATTTTTGAAAATTTCAACCCACATAGTTATATTTTTAATGTGAATATCTAAATTAATCTTCAAGTTTTTAATTAAAAGCTATTTCTATAAGATTTGGAGACTCATTTATTGGCGTTCGTTTATAAGTTTTTCTTGTATAAAGCCAGGAAATTTAGCGATTTCTTTTAAGGCTTAACGGTTCCAAGTAAAACGGATTAAGTAAAAAGTTAAGCGTGTTTAACATTATTAAATAACGAACTATCTTAATTTATAAAAATATTAAAATAAATAGAATAAAAGAAAAAATATTTTTAAATCATTTATGTGTTCGTCCTAAGATAATAGGTTGAAGTAAATTTCTTATAAAAATTAAATATTTTTAATTTTATTAAATGATATATTATTTTAAATAAAAGGAAAACAGGAATCTAAAAAAATAACACAAATTAAAGGAAATAAACACAGTTTTCAGCCAATTTTAATGTCATTCTAAGAACACGAAATTAAAATAAATTTTAAGCAAAAATTATGTATCCTTTTTAATTATTTCGTGATGCATTTTTTTAGTTTATAGGTGCTAACAGGAATCTATAATTAATCAAAATAAGATAAAATTGAATAACAAATTTTAAAAAATTATAATATAAGATAATCATTTTTATCATATGGGTTCTCAAACTCTCTCTCTATATTTAACTTGGTTCTTTTTCTTCTCGAAATGTTTTTTAATAAATTGGAAAGAAAACATTCCAAAAGGTTTTACTTGTATGATGAGATTTTGCAATATACTTGATAAAGTTTTGTATTTGGAACATTAAATATAAGTTTCAATTTTGCTGTATAATGGTTTACTTATAATTTTAATATGAAATTAAGTGAGCAAAAATATTCTACAATAAGCATTTACTGTTAAAGTTCGGACATAGTTTTTCCGTTGTATGGCTATAAAGTAAAGAGACTGACGTTCCCACAGAAGAAGAACAAGTGCACCAAAAGCTTGTGGCCGACAGCTTAGTGTAAAGTCTTCGCTTTCGAATGCAGCGCCTCTTACTTCTGTAAACAAATGCGTATAGCTCTAACCTTCGTTCGCATTCGATTTTTTTTTTTTTTTTTTTTTTGTTTTCGACGGAAAAGTGATAAGTGTAACAATATAGTAACGAACTGTTGGGGAATTTCGCATGAAACTTGGAAAAACGCTGCTGAAATTTATAATTTATTAAAAGAAGTGTATGACAATGAATTTTTATCTCATTCACGTGTTTTTGAGTGGTTTATGCGTTTTCAAGAAGGCCGAGAAGACTTTGAAGATGATTCACGCCCGGGTCGCCCTTCCACGTCAAAAACAGATGACACTATCGAAAAAATCAGTCATCTGGTTCGATCTGATCGTCGGTTAAGAATTCGTGCGATTGCTGGGACTGTAGGAATTGACAAAGAATCCGAACCGCAATTTTTTCCACCAAGACAATGCGCCGGCTCATTCCGCATTATCTGTCGAGAGGTTTCTAGCCAAGTATAGTATCCCAGTGGAATGCCATCCGCCTTTCTCACCGGATCTTGCGCCATACTATTTCTATCTGTTTCCTAAGGGAAAATATGCATTAAAATTATCAATACTTGAGTCCGTTGAAGTGAAAGCGGCACTCATCTTAACAGAAGACTTCCAGTACTGTTTCGAACTATGGAAGATTCGCATGGAGCGTTGTAGGGATGGAAAAGAAGTGTATGTTGAAGGTGATAATGAGTAAATATGCATAGCATCAAAATAAATGTTTCACAGCTTCAACCTCGTTATTTATATCCACACTCCGTATTCTAGTTGACTGTGCGAAAGTAGAGAGCATTAAGTGAAAGAATTAAGAACATATTTTAAATGACCAAAGAAAAATTAGACATTCATTAAAATGTAATTAAATTTGAAAATTAGAAGCTGATACCTTTCAAAGTTTAAATGAGACACTCGGGTATTCTGGGGGGGGGGGGCCTTTAAACAGATATTTTAAAAAACAGAATTAGAATTTCATACACTCTAATGAAACCCTCATTCACAAGGTTAATTGCTTCCACTTAAAATTCAGCGCGAAGTAAGTCGAGACTCACATTATGTATAAAAATGGGGTTAAATTATAAATTGTTTTTAAGAACAAAAATAAAATAAAAACATGCTGTATGAATTTTTTTACTTAAATCAGATAATTTTTTTTTTAGAAAACATTTATTACTGGTTATTATCGTATTATCCCGAATATACCGCGATACTTTTGATTTACTCCCTTTAAAATATTGACTCGTGCTAAATTCGAGATCTAAATAACGGAATGTTACAACTCTTCTTATTAAAATTATAGTAAATAATAATATATGAAAAATAGTACTAACCTGTATCATTAATTATTTTTAATAAATGCTTATCTGACTAAATTGTATTTCCTTTTAATTGTTTTATATAAAAAATGAAAAAAAAAAAATTCTAATTATTTATACAAAAAAAATCTGGTGTCGCGTTACATTCGGGGGAGAACGGCAATTATTTGGAACTGATCCGTAGATGTCTTGATGACTTGAAATATCTTGATAACTTTTGTAGGATAATCATGATGTAGTTCGGAAGGTTTAGTTATCAAGAAAAATCAATTATAAATCTTTGTTAATCGATGTACTGCAAATTTTGTTTAAGGCTCTCGTCTACACGCCATTTTGATTTCGTGGACGTAATGTTAATCCTATGGGATTTCGACTTTAATTCTCACATCTTTACTATTTGATCTATTTTAATGCAATAAAGTGCATCCGAAAGAACAAAAAATAATGAACGCTTCTGTGGAATTACTTTTTTCCTCCGATTTTTAAAAGTATTTAAAAACATTTTTTAAACACCGAAAAATTCGCAATCGAGTCATAAAAACAAAAATATTTTTAAAAATCGGTGGAAAAAAGTAGTTTCACAGAAAGCATTCATTATTTTTTGCTCTTTCGGATGCATTTTATTGCATTCAAACAGAAAAAATTGTTAAGATGTGAGAATTGAAGTCGTAATTCCATAGGATTAACATTACGCTAACAAAATCAAAATGGCGGGTAGACGAGAGCCTTATGGCTTCCGTCTACCGGCCATTTTGATTTCGTGAACTTAATGTTAATCCTATGGAATTTCTACTACCATCCTCACATCTTAACATTTTTATCTATTTGAATGTAATAAAATACATCAGAAATAACAACAAAAAAAATGATAAAAGTTTCTGCATAATTACATTTTCCCTCCAATTTTTAAAAGTTTTTTTTTTTTTTTTTTATCTGTTTTAATGATGCGTTCATAGGTTTCCCGGTCCTTAAAAATAGTTTAAAATATTTTCAAAAATAAGGAAAGAAATACCACAGAAACTTCCTAATTTTCTGCTGTTCCGTATGCACTTTATTGCATTCAAACATAGAATAAAGTTGAGGAAGAGAGTAGAATTTCCATAGGATTAACATTACGTTCACGAAATCAAAATGGACGGTAGACGGAAGCTTTATGATGCTAAGCAAATAGACAACTGCCTTGCAAACTTTCTAGAACTAAGTATAGAAGGATCGTTTTTCCTCAAAAAGGTTGCTAACTTTCTCGCTAAACTTGGAACTTTTGCTCATTTTTTGCAACCAAATTCTTGCACGGGATCATCGCGATCATAATCATCGACATTAAAAATTGCATTTGCATTTGATTAAATGTGTCATGTAATAATTGTACCATATCCTCATCATTTAAATCAATTTGCTTTTCAATCAATGAAAGATTTTCGTCTTTAAACGTATCGCAAAATCCCTCTCCATCCAAAGTGTGGGTAATGTTTATTTAACAATTTAGTTCGTCATCAACTGGATTTATGAAAATTTGATTTAAAACTGTTTCATTCAGGTTTCCGGGCCATTTTATTACCTTGTTATTAGAGTATTTCCCTAAGAATTTGCAAACCGCATTATACCGAAACCAAGTTGTGTGAGTACCACTTTAAATGATGGATTATTGTTCTCAATACTTCAATAAATTTCTTTTCAAAATAAGAGTCACAACAACTTTATTCCACGCATCTTTTATTGAGTAAATATTACCGCAATCAGATGCGGATCAGACGATAAATAATCCGCGACAAAAAATTAAAATATAGAATAATAATTTATCATCAATTCTGTTTTATTAATTACGGTTATGGAAACAATTATTATTAATTATCAAGCGAATTATTTAGGCAAATATTATCGATTCAACCATCAAATATTTATCAGAAAATTGTAAAATTAGTTCAGCTAACGATATTTTAAAAGATATTTGTCTTCCAATAGTCAGTTATGCTTTGAGGAATTTTGTTAAATATGTTAATGCTATAAATGAAATGTAACGGCTTTGATAGAACTGAAAAAGCTTTACCCATTATGATACGAATGACTTTAGAATAATTCCCAACTTCTTATTTCCTTTTAATATGCACAAACTAAGTTGTTGTTTAGAGAAAATGGAGTCAACGAAAATTCGCTGGCTTAAAATACAAGATACATGGTGTTATGATTAAAGCTTAACATTACAATACATTATGATGAAAATAATTCCATTTAGTTTGATTCAGGTGTATTTACATTGCTAAGATATATTTAATTCTATATTTTATCGTCTGCTTTTATTTTAATATCCGAACAGAATATTAATGTCTACTTTAATAATCTATCGTTTGTTTTTATTTTAATATTTAATTCAAGGATTGATTTTTATGGCAGAACCGTAGGTTTGTATTTTTTTGTTGTTGTTAACATTAACAAAGTTTTTGTACTTTAAAATGTTTTACTCGTGAAAATAAAAATACATTAAAAATATGTAGAATTTAATTTCTTTTTTTGATTCTAATTGCTTCTGTGCAGTCTGAGGCTCGGATTTTACGCTAATTAGTATCCATTTTGAATAATTCTTAATTTTCACAACTTAACCGAGGGAAAACGTTAACACATGTTAAAAAGAAATTCCAAAGCCTATTTCAAGTTTTCTTTAAAAAAAAAATCCCGTTTGCATTTTTTAATCAAAAAAATCACTAAGCCAAGAGGAAACAATGTATATTTAAAAATAATCACTGAAAACGGACTTTTACAGAATTTTGTATTAAGCACGTTTTCGTGAAATCAGTAAAGCCATAAATTGACATGAGAATTAGTAAGGAAGAGACACTTTCCCTATTTTCACCGATTTATCCGAATTTTTAGAATGATCCATTTCACAAACTCTTCCTTGTTTTTTTTCCCAACATGCCTCATTGCCTTGTTTCCGTATTCAAGTTTGGCGTATCTCGTATATCAATTTTTCACCAACTTCTCCAGGAACTAGAACCTTAAAGTTTCGCAAGCGAGCTCGGTTTGGAAGACAAAACGATATTCAATTATAAAACTACTAATTTTTTTAAAAATTGTCCTCAAGGTCTTCTTAAAAATAAAGGCTAAAAACTTATAATTGCCTAACTATCAAACTAATGATTGCGCCCACAACACTTCAGTTATTAGTCAAAAATTTTCAGCTGGATTGAAAAATCTTCAGTTTTCTTTATTTATGGTGATGATCCATTGTCATTTTCAGTATATTTCCATTTAATTTCTTACTGACCGAAGGAAAAAGTATTATTTTCTTACTTTTTTGTTCTTTTTTTTATTCTTTTGCCACATACAAGTGTAGGTTTTTTTTAAAAAAATTTATATAAATATATATATATATATATATATATATAATGCCATAACCTGTCGTGCTTAAATATTTATATAGTCCTTATACTAAAGAAGTTCTGTAAGAGAGAGCGATACAAAAGAAACTTTAAGTTGTGAACTATAAGTTGCGATATTTATCCATTTTAATAAGTTCAATTATAAATAAACAATATTTTATAAAAAGTTATTCTTTATTACATTGATTCTAAGACAAAATTCGAACAGTGTAATTTTAATTTTATCTATTAGATTTTTCAAATCTGTTACGAAAACGGTTGTAGGAAACGGTTCGTTTAAACAAATATTATATATTCCACAATCAAACGAATATGTTTTAAAAATCAAATTACTGAATTAAATATTAAAAAAAAAAAAAAAAAAAAACGATAAGATTAGAGTCCTAAGAAATGTTGTTACTAGGGTAAAAGTAATTCATTAAAATTATACACACACACACACACACACACACACACACACACACACACACATATACACACACACAATTATTTTTCTTAACTGTAGATTCACATGCGTCAATATGGAATTTAAAATTAAACACAACTACATAAAGTCCATTGGTGACGAGCCTTGTAAATTTGAGCCACAGTCAAAGGACGAAGACAACACTTGAAACAAATACCTTACTCTCCTAACTTCCACACCATTCCAGTCGCAAACATAGAGATTCAATTCCATTTAAGGCACAAATTCCTACATTATTTCGCACTACGGTTTGTTGGCGGAACGGACTCGAAAACACTACTCGATTCGAACATCGCGGTTCGAGCCGCGGGTTCGAGTCCTTATGTTTCAAAAGACTCGTGTTGTGTGGGATGGTGCATATTAAATCTGTCGGAACTCAGATATGAGTAACAAAGATTAATAACTAAGATTTTCTCCCAAGTTATTGGCTATTGACATGGTTGTGGAAGTTTGGTAACCGAAGTGGAATGTATAAATGCTCAGATGTCATTTTCTTCACTTCGACGGGGACTCAAGAGTATGAGGTCCGTTGCGAATAATCCTTGCGTCGCTGCTGAGAGTGATGTTAATAAACAATAAATCTATCAAATGCATAGGGAAGAGTGTGTTCAAATATCAACACACTTGTATTATTATTTCAGTTCGTATTTTAAATTAAGAATTGACTGATTATTTTTTAATTTTCTTTTTTTTTTTCCTTCTCTTTTTATAGTGTTTATTTATTTTTTTTTACTGGTTAATTTATTATTTTTAACATTTTTTTTTATTTACCTTTATTTTTTATTACTTGACTTTTATTAACTTAAAAATTTTTTTTTTTAATATTTTGTTTCGTTATTACACATATTCTTTTCGTGTTTCTCTGGCTTTTCAAATGCATACGTCTTATTTTTACCGATCTAGTGCTGCACATTTTGGCGATATTTTTCATTTAAAACAAAAAATTTCCGCATTTACTTCGAATATGAGACAAAAATGACAGGATAAAGACAGACGAAAATGCACGAGCAGAAGTGAAGTGGGGAAGAAAGCATTTAGACCAGATGAAACTCACTACCTTGGCGAACGTTGAAACAAAAGCAGATTTCCGAGGGAAAGGTGGGAGGGGGAATGAACAGCAGCTAACTTATGCTAGTGTATTCGATGTTAAACATATAAAAATAAATCGAAATCGTATACTTCACTGTTCTCACAACTCCTCATATTATTTCAATGTATGTGTCTACCCCAAAATCACCGTTTTGGGGTGAGATAATTTTTCGAGAAATTATCGAAAGTTTCTTCGTTACTTTTTATGAGAGCCAGATTTCAAAAATGGTTTGCATTCGTTTCTAGGGTAGTTAGTTAATGCATTAATGTAAGTATATAATTTTTTAAGAAACGTTAAAATCTTTATTTGTATTTCGTGGAAAACTGCGATTTTAATTTATTTTTTTCCTACGAAAAATCTCAATCCTCAAAAAGTATTTCATATATTCAAATGAAATTTTACAACAATGTTCTGCACATCTCTAGGTATGTTTTAGACCTCAGGCATAGCTTTTAAGTATATAACTATTTATTTTGAATATATATATATACATATATATATTGTAAAATCATGTTCTGTTTATAAGTTTTGGTATAACTCGGCACGTTTAAAATAAAACTGCATTTTTTCTGCTTCACAACACAAATATATGTACATTAAATATATTGTTGAAATAAAAAAAGAAATATATTAATTATAATTTGTGATAAGAACTTTAGCGTAAATGTGAATTTTTACTAAATTTTACACAAATATGGAAAAAATTTGAAAAAGAGAAAAAAAAGTTCATTAAAATTACTTTTGAATTTATTTTTTTTTAGATCATTGTAATTAAAAACATAAGTGTTTCACAAAAATTTCTTTATTTTCGAAAAAAAATGCCCCAAAGGTAGGCACACATCTTAAGAGTTTATGATGTGTGACGATACATCTTATCGATGTTCTTATCACTATTATTCGATTATTTCGAACAAATTACTAACTCTTTTGCAATTTTCTGACCTATGTTTGTTTTGTAATTCTATGAGCTGGGATGATAAATATTGTTAAAGCTTTAAACGAAGTTTTTTTAGTCCCACAACGTTGAAAACGCGAATTCAATATTCATAAGAATAATATATGGATGCCCCCCAAAAAATTACTTATACACTTTCTATAATAAAGAAATGTCTGCGATAAATACTTGAAAATCATCTATATCTCTTATTGGTTCTACAATAATTCTAATAATATTATGAAATGCCCGATAGCAAGACGATACATAAACTGAATATAAGCTTTCAATTCCAACCTTTCAACTGTCTTAACTAATTGTAAAACTGTAAGAATTAGAATAAAATTTTATTTCTAGATAAATATTTCCAATGTTATTGGATTAGCAGAGCATATTTTGCTGATACATTGGCGAAATTATTGGATTTTCGAAAGAGGCAGACGATTTTTACAAATGACTTTTATGATAGATATCAAAAGTGAAACTTTGATTTTTAATTAATATCCTTAATTAATTAAATTTATTTTTAGGGGGATTCTGATTAAAAATTACAAACTAATATCTTCAGAAATTCTAATATCTTTCGAAAAAAATTTAAACTAAGTATAAATTCGTTTTCTGCATATCGGTTATATGTTTACATAAAATGATATATCCACAAAAACATCTTGATTCCTGAAAATCGGTTTTGCCAAAAGTACACTTTTCAATAAAATTATTGATCCAGAAAAAAAAGCAATTCATATGATAGTAATATTTTGATTTTTGAAAACTAACGAATAAACTAGTGAATAATAAAACGCAAATTAGATCAGGTAAATTCTTAATTGGTCAGAATTTTTCAGCATTTATTTTGATCATTAAAATTATCGGCTGTGTTTACTTAGTATTTTTTAAACTGCTAGTACAATGAAGAGGGTAGAAGTGCCTTCTTGCAAATAAATATATAAATAAAAAATAAAAATTTGAGCATCTAAAAATTCTTCAGATAAGCCTAATATCAGCTTTTTATATGCCAAATTAATAATGCATGTTTTTGTGATAAAGTACAGTTTTGAACTACAGTCCATGAATATATTTAAAATTCTTTCTTCTTTTTCTATCAGTACGATGACAAGTTTGTTTATATTTTTATGTAAAAGAAATACTTTTATAGCACAAATAATTAATATCTGTCTTGAAAAATAGTCTAAAGTCATGCAGTAACTTTACATCTGATTGA